>OX101785.1:47986683-48228120 GCA_944452715.1 Ophion slaviceki | reverse complement strand
AAAATCCGGTGTATATAGGCTTGTTGAATAGGACGCATGCTTGATTGAGCTCGATTATGACGATGTCATTGTCAATATGGTGCAGCTATGGATCGTTGGCTTGGCCAATCTGCGCTTCGGCCCCCCACCGCCCCTTCCACTTTGTCACGGAGTCGCACTTCCCGATGTTTCCTGACATATTCCAATGTTTTACCAAAGACCGCGTTGTTCATGAGTTTGTAAAAAATTTTCTCAAAATCATTGTTCGATTGCTTTCTCCAATTCCGTATTTTATATCGATGTATTTTTTTAGCCATAACGCGCTGTTTGAATTTGAGGACTCTGTGAATTTTTAGGAGACGCAATCCCAATTTCAAGCATTGCTTCAAATTTCTATAATGAATGACGTATTTTTCTTTTCGAAGCAGAGTGGTCGTTAGTTTTCGTTGAGTGCTACCAGGAGGGACGTAGTGTTCGGGGCACAGAGGCAGATCTTTGTGGGTGTCGTGTAACTCTCGAGGATACTCCAAATCGACTTCGAAAATGTAGCCCGTTTCGGCGACGTCGGGAATACTCTCGATACGTTCCCCGAAATTTTCCACCCAAGCGAACGCGCCGAATGGTAGTGACTCACACATAGCTGCACCATACAGGTTATTGACATCGTAATACATCAAGTATGACTCGGGCTCGTTTGGATTGAAGTTATCACGCATGTAGCGATTATTCGCTTTCCCGTACCTATTGCAGCACTGCGCTAAACCACCGCGAATACCTTTCTCGATGAACATTAACATGTCAACGTCGAGCAAGAGTTCGAGTTTTACGCTGGTACATTTTAACATCGCATCAAACGATAGACCGGGTGCGGTAAAATAATGCAATGGATCGAGGCCGTACGTGTTGATGCAATTTCGTCGAAAATTCTCAAAAATATCTGTCAGAAGGAGTACGTTGGTTTTCAAATACAAGTCGGAATATTCACCCAACGTTTTGAGATTAAAGACAGTCCAAACTTTGTACGCGTGCGCGCAATCGTCCGCCGAAATATCTTCATTACTCAATCGGGAGAAAAATGTATCTTTCGCAGGCAATTGCGTCTCATCGAGTCGCATCCAAGAGTCCACATAGTCGTAGGGAAAAACGCCTTTTCGCGTCAACAATTCAAATTGCGTGGCGTTAGCGCAATGCTTGCGTGTTACTATTTTTTGATCATTTTTCAGGTAAGATGCTAACTCTTCGATGCTGCTCGGCATGAACCTCAAAGAGTCGATGAATCGATACTGTACGCGTGTACCTTTGACGTGCTTCGAAAAAGAAATATATTTCTCCTTATTAATCGGCAAAAGACTCATGGATCCTTCGAAGGTTCGAGCCAATACGACTATCAAAAAGTGTGCGTCATATCCGGACAAGTTGTGAAAAACTATCGGCACTACGTGGGCAATTTTGTAATTCAAATTACAGGCTTGATGAGCGGCGCCACAGAATTTTCCCGTAAAGTGACAATGATCTCGGACTCTTACGTTTGACGGCGCAAATGGTTTTTCACAAATGTGACAATTTTCAGCCAACTTGAAACTTTGACTTTCATCGCTACTCAAAGGTTTCATTGGTACTATGGTCTGGAAAATGTCGTGCAATGAGCCGGCCAGTCCTTCTAATTCACGCATGAACCATTCGATACAGTTCTTTCCACGAAACGCCTTGTACTCCGAGAGAGCGTCATTGAAACTGCAATGCTTATAGTAGGCAATGCTATGAGGGGTATGCTTCTGATAATTTACAATGTTAGCCTGTGGTGCTGTGACCGGTTCGAGCAAACATTCCAAATCTGCGTAAATTACAAACGGAACTATCTCCTTGTGCTGATAATTTTTGAAATTCAATTTTGTATTTGTACCTTCGGGAAAAGTAACACGACAATTATTACTGCAGTCCTCTTTATGTCGTTGCAATATTTCTTCTCTGCTGAAGTAACACAAACACCGGTCGCAAATCCAAACGTGATGTCCATACCTCGACACCTGCGCACTCAAGAGTCGCGACATGTTTTTAATCTACGCGTAATGATAATACACCTTAGGAACGGCATCCTCCTCCTCGTTCTCATCCTCGTCTTCCTCCTCCTCGTCGATTTCCGCTTTGATCATGAGTAGATGAATCGTTGGTTTATCCGACATTTGCTTACTCAGATGAATCGGCATAATTTTACTAGTGCCGTCTTTTGTCGTACCATCAATCCCATACACATGGATCGATAAGCCATTCAATTGTTCAAATTTTGCAATCTTTGACAAACTCATCGGGAAATCCAGACCTTCGTAGTTGAGCATCTCACTATAATGAGGATAAGAACTCGTACGTTGGGGATTCATCCTCGGTGGTGGAGAGAGTGCTGCTGTGACGGACCAGAGAAAACAATAGGGGTCGTTGTTTTGAATATTGATGACGGCCCCTTTCATCTGTATATCCCTCGGGAGACGCGTGTATGTGGATAAGCTCCCTCGCAGCGGTTCGTACTTGTTAATGTTCACAAGTAGATGGAAGATTTCGTGTAACGTCCAACCCGACTCTTTTTCCTGGAAGTCCTCGATTTTGGCGGAGAGTTTTGCTAGGACGCACTCGATGAACCACTCGGCAATATCGCTCGATGGTAGAATGACCGCGTTTGTCGTTTGAAATGTCTTTTCCTCCTCAATGATTTCATTCACCTTCATGAGGTGAAATTTGCACGCCAAGGTCACATTCACCTTCACGTTACCCTCCTCGCGCACGATTTTGTCCAGTTTTGAAACCACCACGCGCATCGCATCTTCGAGAAAACTTTGCACATCTTTGTGCTCGAAATTCACAATCGAGCCTGTCTTTATTCGATTTTTGAATGCCGACTCGAGATCGACCCACTTTAGTTTTTCGCGAGCGTCACTCACACCAGCACCGCTTACACTTACGCTGCTTACACTTGCCCACGCACGATTTTTTCCCTCAACGATAACAATTTCGCTATTGTCGATTGTATTTTCAGTTTTTGACCAACGTTGAGCCCTGGTTTTTTCAACGTTTGCCCCAAAAGTTTGACGTGCACCTCACAGAACTTTTGCCACTTATCCACGTGAGAGAAATTGTTCCTCGCACCGCTCAACTTATCGATAATTTTATCGCAATCGTCTATGGTCCAGACTGCTCGATGAATCGAAATGAAGTACCGATGCTGAAGGGCTCGCAAATGTATTTAAGAAGGAAATCTCTATACAACCTCGCACGCGCGTATGTGTGTGTGTGTGTGTGTGTGTGTGTGTGTGTGTGTGTGTGTGCGCGCGCGCGTGTGTGTGTGTGTGTGTGCATGTGTGCGCTCGAACGTCGAGTTTATATACACAAGATCGAGTTCCAAACAGCGAGACGGTGGCCGCTCTTTCTCATGCTTTCCAACCTTGAACACAAGATGATTTGTTCTTGAAATACTTTACTAGTATCCTTCATTATGCATTATGCATCCATATCTTCAGAGTCCGCGTCCAACGTTTCAATAACTAGATAATTCTTCATATTTAGTATATGAGCTAGCTGTTCTCGATTTTCATGACCCTTAACGTATGCGATAAACTTTCTACCGATGTAGGCTATGCAGACATTTCTTTTGTACGCTGCTGCCAACATCAGCTGCAGTGGCGGACTAAGCCCGTCGGAGGCCCGGGGCGGCATATAATAAATGAGGCCCCCGGTCTGCTAAAAAATGGATGTATTATTGATGATATGTAATTTTACTATGCGCCCTACTTATGATATGGGTAAAAAAGTTAGAACACGGATCAGTATTTAACACAGCACCTAGCAGATAGAGTGCAAATAAATAATGACGACTATAATAAGAAAGTAACTTTTACTGTACTTATATGTTTAAAAACAAAGCTTTTACTTTGTAACTATTTTACATGTTTTCGTGCTTTCATTTAACTGAACTTCTCAATAATGTCGTTGAAATCTATTTCCCTTGAAACTTTCCTTTCAATTGATAGAATGGACATATTTACTAGGCGTTCTTGGTTCGTCATAGCTCGACGAATTTTTTAAATAAATTTCAGTTTAGAAAACCTTCTCTCGCATGATGCGACTGAGACACAAATGATCAAGAAGTATTGGATTATAAGTGACAAACAGGGCAAAGATTCACTGAAGTCCCATGTAATAATAATAAAGGTTTGATACAGGTTTGGCAACGACCACGATATGTTAGGCGTGCTAAGTCGATATACTTTTCTTTACATTTTTCGCCACTACGTGGCATTGCTGCTGACAGGTACATGTGTGACATGGATAGAATATCTTCTGTCTGTCTCTCCCACTCTCCAGATCGAGGCGCATGCGCCGTCGACCTTGCCTCCGAATATTTGATGAGGATACGAATAGAAAACCAAATGAACAAATAATACGCTTACTGAAGGCTAAACTGATTGATAGACCCATTCTCTAAAAAGTCGCAGCTACGAAAACTCGTCTGCTAGTCACATATTTCTAGGTTTAATTCTGAATATTTTCTCTAAGCATTCGGTGACCGGCTGTTTTTATTGTCGCTACGAAATCTTTATAATATTTTACACGTGTGAGCAGTTTATATCTGGTATCTACAGTTATTTAGTGTTTAAATTATTACATATAAATGTGGCCAGCGCGTTATCTCCATAAAGCGCCGTATAAATGAGACCTTTTTTAGAGTTGTCATTTTTCGTTAAAAGTTCAGTCAATTGGCTTGCAATTTTACCCGTATACGGGGATGTATTTTTACTTGATTATAGACGAAAATCAATTAATTGTTAAATATTCGAGTTCGTGAAAGAAATGTCTTAAGAGCATGAGATGACACACGGACCGCGCTTATCGTTCACATGACAACACGGAAATTATAAGTAGGGTGAGATCACAGAAGACCGTGGGTGGGGGATATCCTCCGATAGGAGCGACACATGTGGCGGCGAGCGGAATAAAAAGTGGATCTTGTAACGGTGCCTCACAGCATTATTGAAATGTGGCTTCGTTTCCAGACCTGTTTGTAAGACCGTGGGTCAGGAAAGTCCCGCAGCGGCAACAGTGTTGACAACTTAATGGATTTTTCACGTAAACTGATGGTTTAGACCCAAAACCACAAAATTGGATGGTTTAGACCCAAAACCACAAAAAAAACAAAATTTTATCCACCAAAAGATCCCTTTTGGTGGATAAAATTTGTTTTTAGTGGCTGGCGGTTTTTGTTGGTGGTGAGCAAGATATTCAACCACTAACGTGTAAACAAATTTATGATACATTATATTTTGCTATGACAAGACCCTTTGACACAAAGTGTGTCAACTTTTATGGTGTAGGCAACACTACCATCTTGTAAATACCTACCAGCGCCATGGGGATTCCGTGAATAATGTTTTGACTGTATATAGATTTGAATGAATATAGACCACAGGGTATAGTAATTGAATAGAGTTCAATTTGCTTGAAAAAGTATGTTTTGAAATACTTCATAATTTTGTTATGTAAGTGCATTAGATGTAGTTGCTTGTTTGCTAGACCGTAAGCGGTGACATCAAGCAGTATTAGAGGTTTTCTGGTGGATCGCAGAACCGTTTATGGTGGGTATAACAAAACATGTTGGCAACAGCTGCGGCTACTATATTTATTTTGGCTTCTAACAAGTTACAAGTTATAATGTAATTTTACGACAGTAAGGTTCAGATTGGTTGAATTCCCCTGTTGTTATTCTTTAGTACGTATGGATGTAATTTCTTTAGTACGTATGTATGTCATTTTTATTACGAAATTTCTCAATTGTTCGGTTCTAGTATTTATGTTTCGCGCCAAAGCCACCATAGAGTGAGCGGTGCCCACCGCGCGGGGCGCACCATTTTGATGACGCTGGCTATAAGTAGGTAGAGCTTTATGCTATGTTGACAATTTCTATCATGACCTGGGGGGCTATTACGGTTCTCCGTTCGGGTGAAAATGACAAAAGTGAGCAGCTCAGCCTATTACGGTTCTCTTTTCCTAGTGAAAATGCGAGATTCTTCACGTAAGTTTACTCGACACGAAATGTCATGTCGAAAATCGAAATGCGCATGCGTGAGCGTCTTCCTAACCCAGCGACGACACGTCCAAAGCTAACACATAACACAAGTTACTATGAAATAGCTGATTCAGAGACGGTAGCATCTCGACACCGAATAATTAATAAAATTCAGCAACTTAAAGTTGATATCGTAGCGAGTTAAGTAATGTCATCCGATAATGATGAATAATTTTCTGATGATTGTGGTTTTGCGAGATCGGAAAAATCGCATGCTTCCTTTACGACGACCACTGTGCGATGCCTTGGATCCCTTCAGTATAACGGAACAAGAATATATTGCATAATAGTTCGATTTATTGACATAAAACAATAATTCTATCACTGTTTATAAGAACCGTTTTATGTTCTAATGTGATACAAAAATTACCAGTATTTTTTTATTTGAATGGCTGTGTCACAATGTGCCTCGTGCTAAATCTTCGTCTTTTTTCATGAAATCTAATAACATTGGTCTTTGTTTTTCGGTAACATTCATGTTGCAAACTTGTTGCTTATTCGAGTGAAGAGGGTGTTTTTGTCGATGCGCACGTCTCTCGTTTTGGGCTGGGCTTGATAGGCGTGCTAGTATACCCCTTCTACGGTGTCGTAAAAATGTGAGATCACTAGCCGGAAGTTCCCAGTGATCTGACATTTTCACCCGACCGATCCGTAATAGCGTGACTAAACTCACGTGAGATGAAAATGCGAGAAGTGAGAAGTCTCACCCGAGAACCGTAATAGGCCCCCTGATAACAGGTAAATTAGTACCTACCGACCTATGTTTATATTTTGCATACGTACGGGGCCTCCAACTCGAAACTGCCCCTTACTGAATATATTTCGGCCTTGGTTGGAATTTGACTAAAAAATGACTTCTCGAGATTTGGAGGCCCCCTAGGACCAGAGGCCCGGGGCGGACCGCCCCCTCCGCCCCCTCCGCCCCCCCCCTTAGTCCGCCACTGATCAGCTGGAATGTTGCTGAATTCGCGAATTTAAGGCTATGACATTTACCGCCGCGATAGACCATGTATAGATCTCCTCTATGCGCAGCTGCCAACATGCTCTCGAATGTTGTCGAATCAGCCTCAAGCGCCTTGATGATCGTTTCGGGTAGAAACACGCTGAATTCGTTGCGGATGTCGACGACGAGCTATTTGCCAAATTTAGTGTTGACCGCCCGTATGTTGGTGATGATATAATCCGACCCGGGTGACAACTCTCTCAGCTTCTTCATCGGCAGAAAATCGGCAATTTTACCAATTTTATCGATGAACTCCATTGTGTCACTCGTGTGCACGTAGTTCTTTCTCATGTGTGCGTCCGTTCTTGAATCGCAAGATTATGTACTCCCCCCCCCACAAAATGTTTAAAAAATATAATTCGCAGAAATCTGACGAAATCTCGCCGCCATTTTGACGCTATCAAATGTCACCAGCCGATGATGAATTCTCGGAAAATAATCGTTCAACACCTCAATTCGCCGGTTTCAACACGTCGATAAACAAAAGTATCGCATCTCAGCAAGGGGCGGGGGGGGGGGGCTTTGTCAAGCCATGGCAAGCGCCCGATGACTCACCACCCACAAATGTGTAAAACAATTTCTGAGAAATCGGACCCTCCACTCTTCCTTCCACCACCCCTCTCTTCCCGCGGGAGGGGAGTGGAACTCCCTTTTACTACAAAGCACTTTGACTCTTTGTCAGTCATTGCGCGGCTTCGCTAGGAGTCGGACGTGTGTCCCGTGTTTACCCCCCCCCCCCCATTGCGCCGAATTCCATTCGGGGCGAAGCGGGACTTACCACCATCGGTCGGTAAGCAGGTGAGCTCTACCATCGGTCGGTAAGCAGGTGAGCATCACCATCGGTCGGTAAGCAGTGCAGCTCTACCATCGGTCGGTAAGTAGAAACATCGACAGTCGATCATGATACCGAAACGGAATCGAAACCCAACCCGACCATCCGCCGATAAGTCGGGAATCAACCTTTTTGGTTCGTTTCTCAACTAAGTCGGTAAATGTCCGTAGTAGGAATTTTGATTCCGTTTCGGTATCATTACACTACTGCCGAGATCTTTACGAGTAAAGTCCAACGGTGAGTAAACAATGCCACAGTAGTTTCGGCGTCCAAGCGAGCGCGCGCGAGGGTTCGAATCCACATTCGGGCATTTGGATTTGGACTTTCAATTTTTCATTTTGAAATTTGAGTTTTAAACATTATCCAGTCACCAAATAAAGTGTTAAATAATAAATAAACGCATTAAAAATTCTTATCCATTGTTTAATCGAACAATGGAGTAAACAATTCTTATCCATTGTTTACTCGAACAATGGAGTAAACAATTGTTATCCATTGTTTACTCGAACGGAAAATGGAAAGATCTTTAGATTACATCTTTCATCATCATTGTCTACCATTTTTTATTTATTGATTAATACTTTATTTGGGCGACCGGATAAGGTTCCAAATTCAAATTTCAACATTCGAAATTGAAAGTTTGAACTTTTAATTTCAATTCCCATTTAACAAAAATCAAAGGATTTGCATCCACTTGCGCGAACGGCGATTCGAATCCGCGCCCACTTTTGCTTGGACGCCGAAACTACTGTGCTATTGGAATTAGAGTGCTCACCGTTGGAATTTATTCATGAATATCTCAGCCAATTTTTTTCGTACGACATTCTGTACCCCGTAGCACGTTCCCTGGAAGAAATCGCTGAAAGCATGCTAAAAAGAGATGGAACGGGTGAGATGGAAAGGAGCGAGAGAGTAGGAGCGAAAGCAGACCGATTTAATGCCGGGACTCCCCGGCATAACAAGCACGTGCCTTAGACCGCTCGACCGTCGCTGCTGTTAACATTGGAATCTGCAAGAAAGCGAGCGAGACGCGAAATCACCTCAACCGTAGTTGGCTCGAGCATAGGAAGAGGTGGAGCTGGGTGAAGCCCAGCGCGCCTGCGGATGCGTCCGTGCACACCGATACAGGCAGCGCTTTAGGTGGTTGGGGGAGTAACTACGAAACTCCCCCAAGAAACCTTACCAAATCGCCCCATAAGACCTGTTGTTCCATGTACTATCCGTTCTTTGGTCTTACATACAGGTCTTGCAACGACGCTAAATTTTCGTGGTGAGGGTAGGCACCCTTATCAGAGATTAGTAGGGAGATGCACAATGCTCCCCTTTTCGGCGTGCCTAGGAAATGGCGCTAAATAGCGGCGGCGAGTTCGGGAATATGATTTCGTGATCATCGCCTCTGTCGACGTTGCAGATTCCCTTGTAGCCGCGCGAGTCTGTGATCGCCGTTCAAGTCGGCATCGCAGCAGTGTGAACATGAATGGTTGGCGGGTAGGGGAAAAGACTCCACCCCTCGCCAATCGTGATCGCTCGACAGGCGAACGGAGCGACGTTTTCCGTCCGATCGAGCTCAACATGTATGAGTGGCCGTACTGCGGATTGGAAAATACATTAAGATGGAATGACACCTCATCGCGGTCGGTATGGTAGAGAAATTGTAGATACCCAAAAATCTCTGAAACGGCTCTTCAGATCCCGTCGAAACTTTGCCAAACGACGTCAAATAGATAGACGAACAGCTGTCTGCCCCTCAAATTTTCTGAATTTGAGAAAAAAAACGTAGATCGGGTTATCATAAGCCAATCTACGGTTTTTTTCTCAAATTCAGAAAATTTGAGGGGCAGACAGCTGTTCGTCTATCCATTTGACGTCGTTTGGCAAAGTTTCGACGGGATCTGAAGAGCCGTTTCAGAGATTTTTGGGTATCTACAATTGCTCTACCATACCGACCGCGATGAGGTGTCATTCCGTCTTAAATGAATGGGTGTACTTCCGAAAAGCGGAAACCGAACTTCGACCTGAAAATTGGCATACACCGTCCTTTCAATATTACAAGATATCCCCTGAAGGGATTTTTGGCGACTCGCCATAGTTTTCGAGATATCGATTTTTGAAAGTTATTTTCTTCATCGCGCGCCTCCCATATCTATAGCTGACGGGCTCAGCTGCGGCTACACCTATATATCTTATCGCGCCTTCCGCTTTGTCCGGATCTTCGTCGAGTTTGTTTGGAGAAACCCCCTCTCCAACGTTTCCACGACCGGCGCGCTTATGGATACGATACGGCGCGCTCATTTTTACGGATACGTTGTAATGGTGCCTGCGCTCGGGACTCTAACTTTCGCTTTCTTATACGGATGATACGAATTGAAAATTATAAAATAACAAAAAAAAACAATCAGAGAAAAAAACTTTAAAAAATCGAAAAAATGAAAGAAAAAATCACAAAATGAAAGAAAAAAAAATCGAATAAAAAAATCAAAATCAGTAAACGAAAGGTGAAGAAGAAAATGGAAGAGGTGCTCTGCGGCCACCGCAGTGTTCTACGCACCCCACGATTGCACACACCCATCCGAGGTGCCCTGCGCCCACCCGAGTGTTCTACGCACCCCGCGATTCCACATATCCGAGTTTGGGTACCAATGAATTTTTCTAATTTCATCTAAATATTTGGGTACCAATAAATTCTCCATCAAACGTGAAAACCAAAAACCAGCATAACACCAAAAACGACAATGCGGCTGGATTTCGCGGCGGGGGGGGTACGCCCGACGAAGATCCGCACAAAGCGGAGAGCGCGATAAGCCATAGCAATAGCTGAGCCCGTCAGCTTTAGATATAGCCGGCGCGCAATTAAAAAAATAACCATCAAAAATCGTTATCTCGAAAACTATGGCATGTCGCCAAAAATCCTTTTAGGGGATATCTTATAACATTAAAAGGAAGGTGTATGCTAAATTTCAGGTCGAAATTCGGTTCCCGTTTTTCGGAAGTTTATCCAAAAAATCAACGACGAAACGCGTTGAAAATTAAACGCCGACACGACTGTGGAAGGTTCAAAAAGAAATCTTGAGCCCTTTCCGCGGTCGTTTCGACGTTTTTTTTCAACCGTAAACATTATGGGTAACCGGGTAAAATAAATGTTTCTTCATTCTCAATGAGCGTCGTGGCTGAGTTGGAAGCATGACGGATAAACGATGCTTGCGGTCCGGGTTCGATCGCCGGTGAATCGATTTTTTATCAATTTTTTTTCTTCATTTTATATTTACAAAATTTCGAATTTCCTCTCGCTGTAGCTACTTTCGCCTGTCCAGGCATTATTTATTATATTTAATTCATATATGTGTAATATAAAAAAAGACATTGCTACCGGGGATCGAACCCGCGACGTCTACACTCAGAGCCCGCACGCTGATATCTCAACCGCGAGGCTCTTGGACCGCAAACCTGCCTAACGTATACACACTTATCCAATCTATGAGGTACTTCTGTAGTCTCGGTCGAATCTTAGGAATTGGGTGAAATCTAAGTATGGTGTAGATATGACCTTCGTGGACTAATGCCCAAAAATTCAATTCGATTCACCGTTTAGTTCATGAGATAACTGCAATTGAATATGGGTATTTTTGTACGCGATCCCTATACCTAACACGTAAACCGATAGCAGTTTGCTCGCATTTCTCGATATAGGTTCTGAGCGGATCTTTGGATTTCAAAATAAAAACACACGTGTACGCATTGTGGGATTGATTTAAAAAAAAATGACAAACTTTGACCGTTAAGTTTCGGAGATATCGACTTATGAAAAGTGGTAATTTTATTCCACACCGAACTCGGGTCCAACCATCTGTAACGGTTCGGCAACAGTGTACGGTGCAGCTAGTTGATCGGCGCGTGGTCTGGAAACTCGAAGCGTGTTTTTTCCTCGATTTCCAGTAATTCTAAGACGGATGTGAAATAAATTCATTCTGCAAACAAATTTAATTTGCTCAATTTATGCATGTATTTGTCTTTGTTACAACGAATACAATCTAAACTGTCGTCAAAATGTTGTAAATCCACGATCTGACGTCCTTCGACAGCGAATTTTTGTTGCTGATCGTTGAGGTTATGGTTATTCTCATCGCGTTTAGCTGCATTTGCTTGACACATGGCTGCTACAGCTTTCAGTCTTTTACCAAGCGCCTGTTGTCTCGTAAACTTTTTTTATAGCGCATTTGGGTTGAAATTTTCACGCTTTTCAATTTATATAAAATATTTGGCAAAAGACGGATCGTAGAAAGCGCTATGACTGCAGGAAAATTGCGCTTTTGCCACGATTACAGCGCCGCTCTTTATACGGGTATGAGACGTATCTATGCATGAAGTGCAAATGTGTGGGACATATAGAGGGTACAAGGTCTGTCAAAAATTTACAACCAACAGCATCGTATAGGCAGTGGATGTTATTATACGCTTCGACCGAAACTTTTGGCTCATACGTGTATCTAATGAACTACGTTTAAAAAAAATCGTTGCAGGACCAATTACATATTGTTTTTATGACCCCAAAGTATTCTTGAAGCCAGAAGAAACCGATGTTTCCAAATTCCTAGAGTGGTGTTATCCCTCATAGAAATGAAATTGATTTTTTGATCGTTGTAAATGTATATCCCCCCTTAAAGAGTTTAAAAAAACTCTCGCACGTGTTAGCGAAAATCGGCAGAAAATTATGAAGCAACTCGTCCACTTCTTTGATGTTGGCTATTTTGGATCATCGCTCGTTTGCCTAACTAAGATCTACACATTCGAAGTTTATATCCTCAATATATGGGTTTTTGCTATAGATGTTATTACCAATATTAGATACTCACTTCTTTCTATTTCGGAGATATGAAGGTTTTAGATTGTTTGAATAAGTATTTGTATGACTCAAACTGCAGGCAATCTGAATACACGTTCTCGAATAAATAATCCTTTGGTGTAATAGTCATTCGATTTCGTCATCGGCCGAGAGATACAATTTCGATTAATTTGCAGTTCGTTATTTTGAGTTTATAATTCTATCATTTCGAAATCTTTGTCGTTCTATATTTGGCTTTTCAAAGTTTTGACCCCCACCCCAATGTGAAACGTGTTGGAAAATAATGCCGAAACACACTTACCCAATGTGAAATGTGTTTTGAAAAAAAATCCGATCGAGAAAGACTCAAAGTTCTCTTTGAGCCTTTCTCGATCGTTTCGGCACTTTTTTTCAACAATTTTTTTCATTAATTTTCAATTCCATTTACGAATTGGGAGAAACATTAATTTTTTCATCATATTTTCCAATGCCCTTCGCACCCAAATTTTAAACGCCCGCTCGTTTTGAGCAGCTTCACTAACTTCACTGAGTAACCGTCAGCAGCAGCTGACGGTCACTCCTCTTTTTATTGTGGCGCCAAAATTTCTTCTATATAACTGAAAAAAATAAAACAAACCCAAACAAATAAAATATGAATAATTACCGGTGCAATGATCTAGTGGTTAGCGTGTTTGCCACTAAACCATCGCACCGGTGATTATTTATATTTGATTATTTATTTGTTACAGTTACAAAGACGAAATTTTGGCGCCGCAATAAAAAGAAGAGTGGCCGTCGGCAGCAGCCGTAGCGGCAAGAGACGCCTGAGGTAGCCCAAGGGCGCGAGAAGGGCGGCTGTCGACAAGACGAGCGAGGGGAGCGGCCGCAGAAAGGACGCCACGGGTATTGCCAACGCGACCGAACCCGCAGTCGTTCGCCCCGCCGGACGCATGGTGAAGTTGCTTAAGGCAGAACACCACTGTGACCCCCTGTTTTTTTGCCATTTTTCAAGAATTTTTTTTTGTGGGAAAAAAAAGAGATACTCGAATTTTTTTTTGTTTTGTTCGTTGTTTATTGAAGATACATAAAAAAAAAATTCAAATTTTTCACGCCCCATGGTGACGCTGGGGAAGCTCCCGCACGGAAAAAAAGAAACAGCGAAAATCACAGTATAAACCGCATAAAAAACAGGGTGCCATATTTCATTTTACAGTAAAACACAGTAATGTAAATCCTGTCCTACAAAAATGACGAATTTTCCTGTACACACTGAGATTTTTGCAGTTACACTGGCTTATTTACAGTTCGGTACTGTGAATACATCAGTGTTTTCAGTAAAAATATTCAATTGTAAAATTTACATGAGATCACTGATTTGTATACTGTACACAAACTGCAAGGGTTACAGTGTACACTGTATTGAGTACAGAGTGATTCATTAAATTTCACAGTGTGCCACGGTAGTTTTACTTTTCTTTCGACAGTTCGTGACGTTATCTGTGCACTCTGAGATTTTTACAGTTACACTGGTTTATTTGCAGTTTGATATTGTGAATACATCAGTGATTTCAGTAAAAATATTCAACTGTAAAATTTAAATGCGATCACTGATTTTTATACTGTGCGCAAATGAGGCACGAGGTGAGGCCCGAGGCCAGGACACAAAGGATTGCCAGTTAGTAGTGCGTGGTTGATGGGACGCGGACATCGAAATTTGTGCCTCAGAATTCAAGAAATTATAAAGAAAGAAAAATTAAAAAAAAGGTACGTTCTTGTCTAATTAGGACTTGTCTAGCGCGTGGGGTGAAGCACGTGGCCAGGACACAAAGGATTGACAGTTAGTAGTGCGTGGTCGACAGGATGCGAACGTTGAAATTTGTGCGACATAATTCAAGAAATTATAAAAAAGAGAGAATTATTTACAAAAAGGTACGTTCTTGTGTATGTGACTGATTTTGTTATATTTTCTACACATTTTTTCAAACTTCTTTTATGGATAAACTTTTTTTGTGTGTCTCATTCACTTCATTCTATTCTTGATATGTATATACATTGTAAGCAAAGGTTTCGCCGATTTTCTTTTATTTTATTTTTTATAATCAAATTTACAGTGTGACGTTGTGAACGGCAGTCACTGGTTAGGACTTGTCTCACGCGTGGCGCGACCAAGACACAAAGGACTAGCAGTTCTTTTAGCGCTATCTAATGTTATTTTTACCCCTAATTTTGTATAATATACGATTTGTGGCACTATTAAATTACGGGATTCATCAAGTTTGAATTACAGTATTAAAACTAGAACGTTTCCCGTGTTTATACTGTAAAAAGCAACGATTGAAAACTGAAACTATATCTGTTGCTAACCAGTTTGTAGAACAGAGGACTTCACTGTTAAAACACCTACATAAACTCTGTCGATATAACTGGCGCATTCATTGTACATAATACAGATTAGCCAACTGTCAAATTACAAGTTTTGTTAAATTTATATTACAGTGTTGAACTGTCAAAATTTACTTTTGACTACACTGTATTTTGGACTGTGTGTTCCAGTAAAAGATACAGTAGAGCGGTTCGAGTCCAAAGAAGACAGTATAGGAACTGTAATAATTTACTTTGAGCACACTGTATTTTGAGCACTGTTTCAGTAAATATCGCTGTGCAATCGCTCGAGTCCAATGCGAACTGTGTAGCCCCTGTATTTTGTACTATTTCTTTTTTTCCGTGTATACCTGCCGACCCTGAGGCGCGCAGCTGCGCGGGACCCCGAGCGTCGCGGAGCGCTGCACCGCTCCACAAAATATTCAATACCTCCGAAAATAATTATTTTTTCGACCTGGGTCCACCGGCATCTTAATCTTAAATGTATTTTAGATTTTTCTAGATGGTTTTCAAAAAATCGATTTTTTGAAGCCGTCACAGTGGTGTTGTCCCTTAAGGTGTGAAATGCAGTCGGAATTTTCAAAAAGTCGATTTTTTTACACTTTCTTGGAGTATGATGTTTCGAAAATATTCCCTGACAATTTTAAGTCAATTCGATGAATAGTTTACGAGATATCTCGCAATTAGTAAAGGGGCGTCGGGTCCCTATGGCAGGTAGCAGCTGACAAACGCGCAAACGATAATACCCGGGAAGGCAGAATGCTTCGAAGACAACAACAAATTGATATTTTGGAAGCTTCCACATCGGCAGAAGCCCTATTGTATGGGCCAGGAATTGATGATTCGATGTAGGTAATTTTTTAATTAGTATTTCTATGCATAAATCAAGTGCAAAATTGGAAAACCTTTTCAGAAATGTCCAAAAATGTATTACTCAAAAACTATGAACTTTAGCAAAATTTTATAGAGAACACTTTCGTTTTAAAATTGTCCAAAATGTAAAAAAAAAATATTCAATTTATCCCAAAAAACTTTAGTTTTTTAAAAAATTGTTTTAACAATTGACTATAAACAATTGAAAGCTCGACTTTTCGGCAAAAAATTGTGACATTCGGATTCGGTGGATCAAAATACATAAAAAAAGTTTAGCTTAATCCATCCAGCTCAACATTTTACAAACATATAATAACGTATCCACATCGAAAAACTTTAAACGCGTTTTTCTAAAAACTATGTTTTTCAAGTCAGTGACCATTATAATTCAAAAACCACTCGATGGATTTTGATGAAATTTAGTGTGGTTATTGATAGCATTAAAGACTAGTCCTGAATTGAAGGATTTTCATTTTTGTTGAAAATTTCAATTTTTTAAAACAGTAAACGAGCGATTTTTTTGTCGAAAATCGAAAGTTATCTGTCGGAAGCCGCGATTTTGTTAATTAAAAAAAAGCTTTGATTAAGGACTAGATTTATTATTGAACTAATCATTTTTTTTGTTTTTTTTTTTATTTCAGATGAACCAGTGAAATTTTATGATGGTCACCACAAAGCACTACATGCTGAAGGGGGGCCGACAAAGATGGCGATATTTTTTTAAATAATCTACATTTTTCTTTGAAAATTTGGACAAGTCAAGTTGAAATATAATATAAAAAGTCTTCGTAACCACTTTGGTAAAACAAACTTAATTACTATAAACAAAAAATTATTGAAAATGCTCGTTTTTTCACGCCGCTGACTGCATCTTAACCCTTAAAACGAGCGGGCGTTAAAAACTTTGGTGCAAACGGTATGGGAAAATATGATGAAAAATAAATGTTTCTCCCAATACGTAAACGAGTTTTTACTTTTCCCGGTAGAAAATTAATTTTTAAAATTGTTGAAAAAAAGTGTTGAAACGATCGAGAAAGGCGCAAAGAGAACTTTGAGTCTTTCTCGATCGGCATTTTTTTCAAAACACATTTCACATTGGATAAGTGTGTTTCGGCATTTTTTTCAACACATTTCACATTGGGGTGGGCGTCAAAACTTTAAAAGACCAAATATAGAACTACAAAGATTTCGAAATGTCAGAAGTATAAAATCAAAATAACGAACTGTAAATTACTCGAAATTTTATCCTTCGACCGATTACGAAATCGAATAATTATTACACCAAAGGATTATCTATTCGAGAGCTCATTTATTCGAGAACGTGTATTCAGGTTGTCTGCAGAAATAGAGAGAAGTGCACGGAAAAAAAGAAATAGTACAAAATACAGGGGCTACACAGTTCGCATTGGACTCGAGCGATTGCACAGCGATATTTACTGAAACAGTGCTCAAAATACAGTGTGCTCAAAGTAAATTATTACAGTTCCTATACTGTCTTCTTTGGACTCGAACCGCTCTACTGTATCTTTTACTGGAACACACAGTCCAAAATACAGTGTAGTCAAAAGTAAATTTTGACAGTTCAACACTGTAATATAAATTTAACAAAACTTGTAATTTGACAGTTGGCTAATCTGTATTATGTACAATGAATGCGCCAGTTATATCGACAGAGTTTATGTAGGTGTTTTAACAGTGAAGTCCTCTGTTCTACAAACTGGTTAGCAACAGATATAGTTTCAGTTTTCAATCGTTGCTTTTTACAGTATAAACACGGGAAACGTTCTAGTTTTAATACTGTAATTCAAACTTGATGAATCCCGTAATTTAATAGTGCCACAAATCGTATATTATACAAAATTAGGGGTAAAAATAACATTAGATAGCGCTAAAAGAACTGCTAGTCCTTTGTGTCTTGGTCGCGCCACGCGTGAGACAAGTCCTAACCAGTGACTGCCGTTCACAACGTCACACTGTAAATTTGATTATAAAAAATAAAATAAAAGAAAATCGGCGAAACCTTTGCTTACAATGTATATACATATCAAGAATAGAATGAAGTGAATGAGACACACAAAAAAAGTTTATCCATAAAAGAAGTTTGAAAAAATGTGTAGAAAATATAACAAAATCAGTCACATACACAAGAACGTACCTTTTTGTAAATAATTCTCTCTTTTTTATAATTTCTTGAATTATGTCGCACAAATTTCAACGTTCGCATCCTGTCGACCACGCACTACTAACTGTCAATCCTTTGTGTCCTGGCCACGTGCTTCACCCCACGCGCTAGACAAGTCCTAATTAGACAAGAACGTACCTTTTTTTTAATTTTTCTTTCTTTATAATTTCTTGAATTCTGAGGCACAAATTTCGATGTCCGCGTCCCATCAACCACGCACTACTAACTGGCAATCCTTTGTGTCCTGGCCTCGGGCCTCACCTCGTGCCTCATTTGCGCACAGTATAAAAATCAGTGATCGCATTTAAATTTTACAGTTGAATATTTTTACTGAAATCACTGATGTATTCACAATATCAAACTGCAAATAAACCAGTGTAACTGTAAAAATCTCAGAGTGCACAGATAACGTCACGAACTGTCGAAAGAAAAGTAAAACTACCGTGGCACACTGTGAAATTTAATGAATCACTCTGTACTCAATACAGTGTACACTGTAACCCTTGCAGTTTGTGTACAGTATACAAATCAGTGATCTCATGTAAATTTTACAATTGAATATTTTTACTGAAAACACTGATGTATTCACAGTACCGAACTGTAAATAAGCCAGTGTAACTGCAAAAATCTCAGTGTGTACAGGAAAATTCGTCATTTTTGTAGGACAGGATTTACATTACTGTGTTTTACTGTAAAATGAAATATGGCACCCTGTTTTTTATGCGGTTTATACTGTGATTTTCGCTGTTTCTTTTTTTCCGTGTGAGTATCTAATATTGGTAATACAATCTATAGCAAAAAGCTATATATCGAGGATACAAACTTCGAATGTGTAGATCTTAGATAGTCAATCGAGCGATGGTCCAAAATAGCGAACACCGAAATAGCGAGCATGAAAGAAGTGAACAAGTTGCTTCATAATTTTCTGTCGATTTTCGCTAACACGTACGAGATTCTTTGAAACTCTTTAACGGGGGATATATATTTACAACGATCAAAAAATCAATTTCTTTTCTTGAAGGGATAACACCACTCTAGGAATTTGGAAAAATCGTTTTGTTTTGGCTTCAAAAATACTTTGGGGTCAAAAAACAATATGCAATTGGTTCTGCAGCGAATTTTTTTTAAGGTAGTTCTGTAGGTACACGTATGAGCCAAAATGTTCGGTCCTAGCGTATAGTAACATCCAATGCCTATACGATGCTGTTGGTTGTAAATCTTTGACAGTGCTTGTACCTTCTATATGTCCCACACATTCGCACCTAATGCATCGACAGGTCTCGTACTCGTATAGAGAGCGGCGCTGTAACCGTGGCACCAGCGCGATTTTCTTGCAGTCATAGCGTTGAGCTTCCTACGATCCGTCTTTCGCCATATATTTTATATAAATTTGAAAAGCGTGAAAATGTCAACCCAAATGCGATACAAAGGAAAGTTTACAAGAAAAAAGGCGCTTGCTAAAAGACTGAAAGCTGTGGTAGCCATGTGTCGAGCAAATGCAGCTAAACGCGATGAGAATAACCATAACCTCAACGATCAGCAACAAAAATTCGCTGTCAAAGGACGTCGGATCGTGGATTTACAACATCTTGACTACAGTTTAAGTTGTATTCGCTGTAACAAAGACAATTACATGCATAAATACATGCATAAATTGAACAAATTAAATTTTTGTTTGCAGAATGAATTTATTTCAAATCCGTCTTAGAATTACTAGAACTCGGGGGAAAAAAACACGCTTCGAGTTCCCAGACCACGCGCCGATCAACTAGATGCAGCGTACCCTGTTGCCATTCCGTTACAGATAGTTGGGCTCGAGTTCGGTGCGGAATAAAATTACCACTTTTCATAAGTCGATATCTCCGAAACTAAACGGTCAAAGTTTGTCATTTTTTCAAGGTATTCCTTTCACGAATCCAAATATTTTACACTTAACTGATTTTCGTCTATAATGAAGTAAAAATACATCCCAGTATACTGGTAAAATTTCAAGCCAAGTTACCGAACCTTGAATGAAACATTACGGTCCTAAAAATCGTCTCATTTATACGGCGCTTTATGGACATGTGACTCTGGCCACATTTCTATCTAATAATTTATACACTAAATAACTCTAGATGCCTGATATAAACTGCTCACAGGTGTAAAAAAGTCTAAAGATTCCGCAACGATAATAAAAACAGAGGGTCACCGAACGTTTAAAGAAAATATTAATGTTAAAACTTGGAAAAATGTCACTAGCAGAAGAATTTTCGTAGCCGTGACGTTTCAAATAAATGTAAAAATGTCTCAATCTACTAAATGTGCCCGAAATTTTTTATTCTAGTTTATCGTTGTATATAATAATCCATTATAACTTATGTTTTTATTAAGCGCAATTGTAATTTACCGACGATTCAGAAGGCCCTCCTTATGCCCCCACAAAATACGGCCCTCCGCGAAAGGAATACCTTAAATCAATCCCACAATAGTACTGCGCAATCCCCGGTGAACAAACAGTTTTTTTCTTCTTTTTATATTCAGAAAATTTCGAACTTACTCTCGCTTTAGCTATTCTCGCCTGTTCAGGCATTATTTATGATATTCAATTCGTATATTCTTAATAAAAAAAAAAAACATTGCTACCGGGAAAGTGCAGCCAGATCGCGCGTAAAAGTTACCCCCTCTCTAGTCTCTTACGCGCCCATCACACAATCATAGTAGCGCGTGTCCGTGAGCGAGCGACGCTTGGACATCTTCGGAAAGAGCCTAGCACGGTCGAAGTTTCCCGACCGCGCCTTCGGCAGCTACACCAATGCATGAACGCTGAGCACGTTCATGTGCGGCCAAGCCGAAACAAAGGCTTCGAGGGAAAAAGCAATCTGAGCACGACTCGCGCGTGACGTCGGGTGACGTCACGCGCGAGGCTTTTAGATGATTTCAATGCTTATTTAGCTCTTGATTCTCTGCGTTATTAATGTATACAAAAAAATCTATCGCGCACTCTGATCGCATATTTTTTTAGTTTATACGTTAATTTAAATATAATAATAAATCTAAATTACAACTTATTTATCTTATATAAAATTGTTTACGCTTTACTCACACCCGCCCTTATGCCAAATAAATTATAATTCATAAAAGTAAGCGGAAATATATTTATATTCGTATTATTATATTAATTCTCATCCTTTCATCAAGCGATGAAGCATTATCCCCAAAAACAAGCCAATCACCCATCCGGCCGCGAATCGTAAGTACCAGAAAGTGCACATATTCTACAAGCGATGAGATGGTCCCGTTGGTAGCGTTCCTGGCTTCGGTCCGCAGGGGCCCGTGGTGCAAATGTTTCTCCAAATTTTTCATAATTTCTCATATTTTAGTCATATTTGAGATTTTCGGAGAAAAAATGATTTAAAACAGATTTAAGTTCGGGTCTATTTCCCAAAAACACATTTTTTTTTACTGAAAATTCATGATTTCTCATTTTTTCCCCGGAAATTTCTCTTTTTCCTATGACCTGAGTGAACGGCTGTGGAGATATTCGGAGAAAAGTTATAGATGAAAAAATATGAGATTTTCGTAAAAAAAACTTATTACATTTGTTTATCCCTCATAATTCTGAGAAATAATGAATTTCCGAAATTTTTGCAAACATTATTTTCCTTAAGGGGTAACACCACTGTAACGGCCTGCCACGAAACGTTTTAGACAAATAATACTTGGAGTAATTATTAAGCATATATTGAAGTATATTGCAAAAAAAATGTACGGGAAAATATTACAAAATGGCGAGACTGCAGCAAATTCTTCCGAGGCATGTTGAACTTAAGGTGCTCTGCGGCCCGCAGTATAACTTGTGCCAATTTTAATCTGGATAAATTTTTTTTTATTAAATCTAGATGATTGTAGCTAGTGAACCACGTAGGGGATTTTAGAAATATTGATTTTTGAGTAATTGCCGAGTATTGGACTAAAAATGTTCATTTAGACTTAATAAAACAAAATTCTTTTTTTTTAGATTAAAATTGGCACAGTTATACTGCGTGCCGCAGAGGTTCGACATGCTTCGGAAGAATTGCTGCAATGTCCCGATTTTTTAATATTTTCGGATAAAAATTTCTAGCAATATACCTAAGTATATGCTCAATAAATACCGCAAGTATTATTTGTTTATCACATTTTCTTCCGCCAAAAAAAATATTAAAAATACGCTTCCTGTAAGGCCGTCACAGTGGTGTTACCCCTTACAGTCTTCATATAATTTCCGAGATTTTCCCGTGATCGTAATTAAAATGATGAAATATTCGGAAAGATTCGGAAAAATTCGGAGAAACTCGGATGTTTGCGTGAAAATAATTGTCCGCAAAACTCCGAATTCTTTATATTTGTTCCAATTCATAGAAAAATTCGGTAACATTGTTCGGAAAAAAAATTGCACTATGGGCGTGGGATCGTTCCCCGCGCTCAGTGCTTTTTTTAAAATTATTATTACTATTAATTCTTATTTAATTAGTTATTTTTATTAGTTATCATCATTATTTTAATTAGTTATCTTTTAGTGTCGAAAAATTTATCGCGCACTTCGACCGCTTATTTTATTAGTTTGTACGTTAATTTAAATATAATAATAAATCTAAACTACAACTTATCTATCTTCTAAAAAATTGTTTGCGCTTTACTCACACCCGTCCCTATGCCAAATGAATTGTAATTCATTAAAGTAAGCGGAAATTTATTTATATTCGTATTATTATATTCAATCTCATATACACGGAAAAAAAGAAATAGTACAAAATACAGGGGCTACACAGTTCGCATTGGACTCGAGCGATTGCACAGCGATATTACCTGAAACACAGTGCTCAAAATCCAGTGTGCTCAAAGTAAATTATTACAGTTCCTATACTGCCCTCTTTGGACTCGAACCGCTCTACTGTATCTTTCACTGGAACACTCAGTCCAAAATACAGTCTAGTCAAAAGTAAATTTTGACAGTTCAACACTGTAATATAAATTCAACAAAACTTGTAATTTGACAGTTGGTTAATCTGTATTATGTACAATGAATTCGCCAGTTATATCGACAGAGTTTATGTAGGTGTTTAACAGTGAAGTCCTCTGTTCTAGAAACTGGTTAGCAATAGATATAGTTTCAGTTTTGAACCGTTGCTTTTACAGTGTGAACACGGGAAACGTTCTTGTTTTACTACTGTAATTCAAACTTGATGAACCCCGTAATTTCATAGTGCCACAAATCGTATATTGTACAAAATTAGGGGTAAAAATAACATTAAATAGCGCTGAAAGAACAATTGAAGCGCTGAAAAACTGCCAGTTCTTTGTGTCCTGGTCGCGCCACGCTCGAGACAAGTCCTAACCAGTGAATGCCGTTCACAACGTCACACTGTAAGTTTGATTATAAAAAAAAAATAAAAAAAAAATTCGGCGAATCCTTTGCTTACAGTGTGTGTGTGTGTGTGTGTGTGTGTGTGTGTGTGTGTGTGTGTTTTTTTTTTTTTTTTTTTTTTTTTTTTTTTTTTTAAGAGGTTTAGCGGGAAAATGCCTCCGCACCGTAGCAAATAATTGCCGTGTGTCGGGCTTGCACCGACTAAAAACCCCCATTCCTCTGTGGCCTTACAAATTCTCCCGCGGGACGACCGCTAGGTATTACATCGCGGGAGAGGCCTTAGCCGTAGCTCTTCCTGCAGTGTTGTCAGACGACCTTACATCCCCCGTTCCACTCTAGATGTTATGAGTGGTTTAGGGGTTCGTGTCGCTGATTTAATCTATGACTGCCTGGTCTTCCGGCGTCGTCTTCTTCCTCGCACGTTCTGCACGTCGCAACTCCTTCATCACTGCGGCAGCATAAGCCGATACCGCTGTCCATGCGTCTGCTGACTTCAGCATCAACTCAACCAGGTTGTCCGGGGTGATGCGTGTCTCCAGCTGATCCTCGACTATCGCGCGGGAGGCACTAAAACGTGGGCATTGGAACAATGCATGTTCAGCGTTCTCCTCGACTGCTACACATGCTGGGCAGTCCGGGGAATCTTCATAATTAAACTTATAGAGATAAGCCCGAAAACAGCCGTGTCCTGAGATCACTTGAGTGAGATAATAGTTGAGCTCCCCGTGTAGACGGTTCACCCATATCTCCACCTTCGGGATTAGTCGATGTGTCCACCTTCCCTTGGGAGAAGCATCCCACATCGTCTGCCACTGGTTGAGACTGGTTGCTCTCGCTTCTGTTCTTGCATAACTGGGGTTTCTAGCTCCCTTCTGCTGGTACATCGATCTACGCTCCTCGGCAAGCACCTCCATGGGCAGCATTCCCGCGATAACGTTGATAGCGTCCTCGGAGACAGTGCGAAACGCACAGGCTACCCTCAAGGCGCTGACGCGATACGTTGCTGCAGCCTTCCTGCGGTACTCCTGGATTTTCAGTGCATCAGCCCATATGGGTATGCCATAGGTGAGCACTGAGGTCGTCACTGATGACAGCAGTTTCCTCCTCTTCTGTCTAGGGCCACCAACATTAGGCATGAGTCGCGCCAGTGTGGTAGCCACCCCAGCGGCCTTTCTGCTGATCTGCTCGGTTTGCTCTTTGAAGTTCAGCCTCGCGTCGAGAATCACACCCAGGTACCGAATGAACGGTTGGGATGTGATTTCGGAGTTTCCAACCCTGAGCGTCACCGTTTCCATCACCTTCCTGCTGGATACGAGGAGTACTTCTGTTTTGTGGGCTGCAAGATGCAGTCCAACAGAAGACATCCATTCCTTTATCTTGGCGAAAGCTTCGCCGAAGAGTGCGGTGATTTGCTCCAGGAATTTGGCGATGACAATCAGCGCCGCGTCATCTGCGAACGCTACGATGGACACTCCTTTCGGCAATTTTAATAGCAGCAGATCATTGTACATGATGATCCACAGAAGCGGCCCAAGTACAGAGCCCTGAGGAACTCCTCCAGTCACCCTATACGTCTTTGGTCCATCCTCTGTGTCGTACATGAGCCACCTATTACATAGGTAACTCGCCACTATTCTCCGTAGGTACCATGGTACACCTAATGTTTTTAGGGCATCCATGATACACTTCCATATCGCCGAGTTGAAAGCGTTTTTGACGTCGAGAGCGACAACTGCGCAGTACTTCTTGGACCCTCTTGCCCATCGTTTCCCCGCAGTCGACTCCTGCGCCTGCTTCACCACTGTGTTAATGGCATCCAGAGTAGAGCGCTCCTTTCTGAAGCCAAACTGGCCTTCCGCCAGTAGAGGGTCCACGACTTTCTCAATCCTGTTATGGATGATGCGCTCGAAGATCTTTCCGGCGGTATCCAGCATACAGAGCGGACGATAGGATGAAGGTTCGTCCGGTGGCTTCTTCCCTTTCGGGAGGAGCACTAGCTTCTGCCACTTCCACTTGTCCGGGAAGATTCCTTCCTTGAGACACGCATTGTACATGCCCAGGAATATTGCCGGTGCCAACTTGATCGCTGCCTTGAGTGCGATGTTGGGTATCCCATCCATGCCGGGGGCTTTATTGTTGCCCACCCTGGCAGTCGCCGTAAGAAGCTCTTCTTCAGTAATGGCTGGGATGACCTCATCGACGTCCTCCTCGAGTTGGTAGTCCTCCTCGGGTTGCTCAGGGAACAGATGTGAAACAATCTTTTCCAGCAGGGCTGCGTCCACAGGCGATGGCATTGGCTGGCTTTTCAGCCGAGTCATTACGACTTTGTACGGCCTGCCCCAGGGAGCATCTTCCACCTCGCTGAGCAGTTCGCCCCAGCTTTCAGCTTTACTCTGCTTGATAGCCTTTTTAAGGTTCAAGCGCGCCTTCCTGTGCTGTTCTTCCAAATCGGGAAACGAGCGTTTGCCTCGAGCTCGTTGCGCTAGGCGGCGAGTTCGATGACACTCCCTTCGGAGGCCGGCAATTTGTTCGCTCCACCAGTGTACCGCCGGTCGGAAGTCGACATTACGTTTCCGTGGCATTGTGGCATCGCATGCTTCGGTGACCCTCTGCATGACCACCTCGACCTTCTCGGTTGCACTTTCCGCTGCGAGGGGGCTGGTGTCAAAAGTTTCACGAAACAAGTCCGCGTCAAACATTTTCGCTTTCCAGCCCTTCCCGTTTGTCTTCGGTGCCTTCGCTGTTCCGCTGAAGTTACCGCGAATCTCCCAGAGAATCGCTTGATGATCACTGTGAGTGTAGATATCACTGACTACCCAGTGGCACTGGTTTCCTCTTGCCAGGCTACTACTCACAAAAGTGAGGTCCACTATAGAGGAGGCTTCACCTTTAACAAAAGTGGGCTTTGTACCTGCATTAAGTAGTACTACATCCAATAAGGACATAGCCTCAAGCAGAGCTTGGCCCTTCCTGTTCGTCACTTTACTACCCCATTCCACAGCCCACGCGTTGTAATCTCCGGCTATGGCTACCGGGAAGCGTTGTTTAGCGTCTGCGACTAAGTTGTCGAGAAAATTCTCAAACTCATAAGTCGTCAGACTAGGCGGTGCGTAACAACTGTAGAAATGAACTCCTTTGGCTTTTATTCTCACAAAACCAGTTTCCATCCGACTCGCAAGATCCTGAAATGGAAGTTTTCCGCAGGACCAAATTGCGGCCTTCCCACTTGCGTCAGATTCCCAAGGTTGCGTGTCTAGATGTCTATATGGTTCCGAGAGTATCGCCAGGTCAGGCTTCAGCTTGCGCACAGTCTGCATGAGAAGGTCCTGTGCTGCTTCACAATGGTTGAGGTTCAGCTGGAGTACTCTCATTTGCATCGTTTTTGGAGTGCCTGAAGAGCCTGGAGAGCCCGCGTATACGCTGGACACCGGCTGCTACCTGCGATGTGGGCTGTGGGTGCCCCATCTCCCGCTTCTGCACATGTGTGTGTGTGTGTGTGTGTGTGTGTGTGTGTGTGTGTGTGTGTGTGTGTGTGTGTGTGTGTGTGTGTGTGTGTGTGTGTGTGTGTGTGTGTGTGTGTGTGTGTGTGTGTGTGTGTGTGTGTGTGTGTGTGTGTGTGTGTGTGTCGAGAATATAATGAAGCGAATGAGACTCAAAAAAAAGTTTATCGATAAAAGAAGTTTGAAAAAAATGTGTAGAAAATATTAAAAAATCAGTCACATACACAAGAACGTACCTTTTTGTAAATAATTCTCTCTTTTTTATATTTTCTTGAATTATGTCGCAAGAATTTCAACGTTCGCATCCTATCGACTACGCACTACTAACTGGCAATCCTTTGTGTCCTGGCCACGTGCCTCACCCCACGCGCGAGACTAGTCCTAATTAGACAAGAACGTACCTTTTTTTTTTTAATTCTCTCTTTCTTAATAATTTCTTGAATTCTGTCGCACAAATTTCGATGTCCGCGTCCCATTAACCACGCACTACTAACTGGCAATCCTTTGTGTCCTGGCCTCGTGCCTCATGTGCGTACAGTATAAAAATCAGTGATCGCATTTAAATTTTACAGTTGAATATTTTTATTGAAATCACTGATGTATTCACAATATTAAACTGCAAATAAACCAGTGTAACTGTAAAAATCTCAGACTGCACGTCACGAACTGTCGAAAAAAGAGTAATACTACCGTGCCACACTGTGAAATTTAATGAATCACTCTGTACTCAATGCAGTGTACACTGTAACCCTTGCACTTGTTGTGCCCTAAAAAGACAGGAATTTTCATATTGCTAACGCATGAGGTTCAAAGACCCCATGCGACGATATCGAGCCCGATATTTCACAAGCCCGATATTCCGCTCGACTCAGCCGGAAAAGCGCTGAATCGCAATCGAACGAATCGAACGTTCTCGAACGATTGGTTGCGAAAACCCGAGTTAACAATTAGCCGAAAGATTCAATCGAAAGGCAGTCTTCGGCCAGAAGCCGAGGAGGTCGGTCTCAAGGCATAAAAAAGAATTGTAATATTGTTGCCTAATTTTAAATAAAATATAAGTTGTTCAAGTTGCAATATCCCGAGTTGGAGATTTACTCGGAACGGGAAAAGTCCCCACATACCCTCGCCCTCGAGCATCCGACAACCCACGGTGTCAACTTACTCGAGAGCGAATTTCCGTGCTCTTCGCGCATCGTCAGAAGCCGGGGCACAACATTGGTGGCAGCGGTGGGATACCCGCAATTGGGGATACCGCAACCTTGCATTGCACAACTTCAAAAAAAAAAAAGAAGAAGGAAACATCCTATCCAACGTACAAAATAAACTGAACGCAGCAAGTGCTGAAAAGGAGGTCAACGAGTAACCCGATCGACGACCGTCGAACCGGACAAATAAAAAGGAAACGTGCGGCGTAAGCAAACGCCCGAGTCAACCGTACAGAGCTGTCCAAAAGCAACCAGATCCCGAGGATCATCGATACCAGACCGACCCCAGGACGAAGACTCACCAAATACCTTCTACAACGGAACAACAGAGCGCACGAGAACAGCAAACCAAAGCAACATGACAACAGGGAACAACACTGGCAATTTCCTGCCAAACAGCTACAAGAACGAGGTCAACATCTTGTGAACAACCGACTACGAAGCATTGATCAACATGAGGCGCATCATCGTACTGTAAGTGACGGAACATTTATCAAAAAACACCCTCCAAAGCCAAACAATTAAACATTAATGTCAAACGAAGACGAGCGTCGTAAATTATACCGATTACCGGGTAACAACAAATTATCGCGTTCATTAAATTCAATTTTCGACGAACTCATTGCAAGAGATCGTCCCGAGAAACAAAGAGTCGAACAAGAACTACAGGAACCTAGGAAAAAGCGATTTCGATCCGCAACAAGTTCAGACGAAAGCCCAAATTCACAAAATTCCTCAAATAGGCCGACAGCTGCGAAACGTACCAAAATTCGATCCACAGCAGATCGAACCGTCCATTTTTCTGATCAATCAACAGACTCTGATCAATCTCCAGAAAATATAGACACTAGGCGTGGTCGCGAAATAGAAATTCAAGAATTTTCCCTACTCCAACTTAATTCAGATAACATGGCACAAGAAAATGCTTTCATGACCCTAAAGGAGGCGCGAAGCCTCATTCCCCGATTTGATGGCGAAAAACCTGAAGAAGTCGACGATATAATTGAAGCATTCGGTTATGCAAACGCGTGCGTTGCAGCAGCCGATAGACATTCCCTTTTACAATCCGTGTTAGCAACAAAAGTAGTAGGAAAAGCGCGAAAAGATACCCGATATAAAGAAATAGAATCGTACGAACAATTTAAAGAAGAAATGACAGCATTATATGGAACGCGACGTACGTAGCCGCGTTACAGGTCGATTTTAATACGTGCAAGCAAAAATACAATGAGAGCGTGTTAGCATACGGTCAACGACTCGAGGCCATAATGATGGAATTAATCGAAGCCAGCACAACCGAAGCAAGATCGCCTGCGGAAAAAAGAACAATAGAGACATATGTAAGGCAATTAGCCCTATACAACTTCGAAAGAGGACTTCGAAGGGAATACCAAGTCATCGTAAAGGCTCGAGGATTTAAGGATCTCGGATCAGCCCTTAAAGGAGCAATGGAAGAGGAAAAATCGCTACAACCCATATAGGGTCGCCTGTCGTAACAAAAATGCCAGCATTCAGCCATTAAACGGTTTGCTGATAATCGGCCAATGATTCGTCAACCAGCATTGGGGTACTGTAGGCGGATGAACGGCTTGCCAGATCTATGCCAGCCATTCGTGGGCCAATACTATCGCAGCGATAATGTGGCGATCAGCATTGGGGTATCGTAGGTAGATGAACGGCTTGCCAGATCTATGCCAGCCATTCGTGGGCCAATACTATCGCACCGATAATGTGGCGATCAGCATTGGGGTATCGTAGGCGGATGAACGGCTTGCCAGATCTATTCCAGCCATTGATGGTTTGTTTTTGGGTGTTTTGCAAATGCAGGTCGTTAAACTGTAACACGTAAAAACAAGGGATAAGGTTTCGAAAAGCATATCCCACTGATGAAGCTGAAAATTTGCACCAACCTTCTTTTCAATACTTTAAGAGAACCTTTAAAAGGATATTGGCGACTAGCAATAGTTTTCGATATATCGTATATTGAATGTTATCTATTGTACTGCGCTTCTACTATATTAAATAAACCCAAACAAAACCATCCCACATGGCAAGTGATATGCACATACGGGCGAGCACTGTATGCCAGGAAGCAGCGCGGCCGGAGGAGTGGGGGGTGTCTATCGGATATATAGATTATAATCCCCCGAAAAAACTCAAGAGAACTATCCGAAAAAAATGCGGTGCGCTTCTGGGCCGGGATTCGAACCCGGGACCTTTCGATTGCCGGTCGACTGCTCTGACCAACTGAGCTACGCCAGCCCGCTTACCTCACCTTTCTCGGATAGTCTCTATATGGTAACGCAACGTTACAAACCCCCCTGCCAGAGTCGATCCGGCTCTGGAGGGTCGACTCGAAATTTTTGCCCAAACTACTCAATATAATTCTAACTCAATACGCAACGGGTACTACAGACGCGGGGATTGTCTGAGGGACGGAAGGGGGAAGGGGTACTACAGACGCGGGGATTGTCTGAGGGACGGAAGGGGGAAGGGAAAGGGAGGGGCTAGCTCAATGAGACTCTTCTCAAGGAGGGGATTCTTTTTCCGCGGCAATCAACGATAATTCGATATTTATCTTGATTATTCTGAGGCCGCGGCCCCACGTTGGGCGCCATTTATAATCCCCCGAAAAAACTCAAGAGAACTATCCGAAAAAAATGCGGTGCGCTTCTGGGCCGGGATTCGAACCCGGGACCTTTCGATTGCCGGTCGACTGCTCTGACCAACTGAGCTACGCCAGCCCGCTTACCTCACCTTTCTCGGATAGTCTCTATATGGTAACGCAACGTTACAAGATATACTCGTATGGCGTGAAATAATAAACTTTATAATGCGATATATCGAAAACTATTGCTAGTCGTCAAAAATCCGTTAACGGTTTCTCTTAGGATAATGAGAGGAAGTTCATTGCAAAATTTCAGCTCGATCAGAGGAGTATGCTTTTCGGAACTTCACCCAAAACGAGCGAGTTATTTTTACAACCTAAATGGACCGAAAAAATTATCGGTAAACTGTAATGTCAGGAATAAAATTATCGGCATAAAAGTAAGGAACGAACAAACGATGGATTCTGTAAGTGTTAGAATGGCTAAGTGGGTAGGGCGCTCGACACTAGCACGAAAGGCGCAGGTTCGATCCCGATGAAAGGCAAAAACTTGAACAATTCAGAAAGCGTTTTTAATGCAATTATTCTATGTACATGGACATAAGTAAAGCATAAGAAAACAAAAAAGATACTACTAGAATTTTTATATTCATAATTTGTCAATTTTTTGTTTTTCATTTCCGGCAGAAGATCCGGCAGCCGTTGCTGGGCCAATATGGGCGGATGATAGTTGGCCAAGTCTTAGCAGCCATTCATGGTTTACCATTACCAACCATGCATGGTGCGGATCTGGCCCGTTTGTATAGCCATTACCGTGCCATCGTTTGTTCTCTGGCAACCAGTCGTGGGCCATTACTGTGCCGATTGTAAAACCCTATTTGGGAAGGAGGCGAATCTATAAACAAACAGACTCATCTGGAAAAACGACCGCCGATGACGTGCAATAAATGTCACAAAATGGGACATTTAGCGAAGGATTGCCGATCCAATACATCGTCTTACGGACGATACAGTCTACCAGCACCATCGAAAAGCGTGCATCAATTCAACATTACTTGCAATTACTGCAAGAAACCGGGGCACGCGTACAAGGATTGCCGAAAAAGGAATTGGCAACAAGGACAAGGAAACGGATACCGACAGGCACCGGGAACCGGGTATCATCAAAATCATCAAACGAATTATCAGCAGGGCCAAGGAACCAGCTACTACAACAAGAGTGGGCCCCCAGGGCGCCCAAATCAGTATCACTGGAACGCAAATAAAAATAGGCCAAAAGAAGACAGACCGAAGGAAGAAAATCGCAACGACAGCGAAAAGAAAAAAACAATTAGGTCATTTTCGCTCGATATGGCAACGACAACGAGCGGAGACAAAAAACGAAACGTCAGAAAAATAATCGAAGCGTCGAATACAGGTCCGTCCAAAAGAAAAAACACAAGGAAGAAAATAAAATCGTACTGGATAACGACGATCAATTCTGGAGGAGCCGCTAGCGACTTCCACATCGCGTCTCCCCAGGCTAAAGACAAAATCCTCACGTTGAAAGGAGACACCGGAGCACAATGTAGTCTCATAAAAAAGAGTGTATTAAAAAAGGACACAGAAATAATAGAAGAAACGATCGAACTCAAAGGAATCGGAGGAAAAAAATTCTACGCACTGTGTAAAATTATGCTCGTGCTCGAAACACCCGCAGTAAACGTAGAACACGGATTCTACGTAATAGATGACACAGTACCACTGGAAGTAGACGGAATAATGGGTTTGGACCTCATGAGAGAGCACAATGTCGACATCCTAAGCGGAAGACATATTAAAATATACGGACATCCGATCCCCATGCTGGACGGAACGAATAAAATTAAACTACCTCCCAGAACAGAGCAAATGCTATACGCAAAAACATTGACGGCAAAAATAGGCTGTGTCGCAGCAAAAGAACTGCGACCAGGAGTAAAGATAGGCGGATGTTACGTCCACCCAGAAGGACATTCCTGCCTCATAGTAGTGCGAAACTCAAACAATGAAGAAATCGAAATAGAAAGGCCAATCGTGCAAATTGAAGAAATTAAAGAAGAACAGCCAACCGAAGAAAAGGAAATAAGTGCTGTAACGATCAAAGAAAAATTAAGAAGAAAAAACAAAATATGGGAAGAAATCAAAAGAGATTCGAACTTAAACCCAGAAGAAGAACAATTCCTACGCGAATTTGCTGACGCATACGCTGACGTCTTCCATTTGGAGGAAGAGTCGCTTGGGCGCACCGCTATAGTGGAGCACCGCATAAGCGTACGATCAGGAACAATGCCAATAAAAATTCGTCCATATCGATTACCAGAAGTCCACAAGCAAGAAGTTATGGCGCAGACAAAAGAGATGCTAAAAAACGAAATAATTCGACCGAGCAAGAGCCCATGGAACGCTCCTCTACTCGTCGTTCCAAAAAAGCCTGACGCCAACGGAAAAATACGCAAGAGAGTGGTAGTAGACTTCCGAAAACTCAACGAAGCAACGGAAGGAGACTCGTATCCATTGCCTAATATTACCGAAATATTGGACCAATTGGGACGAGCAAAATACTTCACGACTCTCGATTTGGCATCGGGATTTCATCAAATCCCAATGGCCGAAAAAGACAAGGAGAAAACCGCTTTCTCCACTCCTCTTGGACATTACAAGTACAACCGAATGCCATTTGGATTAAAAAACGCCCCACCAACCTTTCAAAGGCTGATGGACGCTGTGCTTGCTGGATTACAAGGACTAAAATGCTACGTATATCTCGACGATATAGTAGTATACGGATCATCGTTCGAAGAACATAACAAAAGGCTGACAGAAGTATTCGATCGACTGAGAGTAGCCCAATTAAAGGTTCAACCTAGGAAATGTCAATTTCTGCGAAAAGAAACCCAGTACTTGGGGCACATTATTACCGAAGTGGGAGTAAAACCGGATCCAGAAAAAATAGAGGCTGTACAACGATTTCCAGCCCCAAAAAACGTAAAAGAGGTTCAATCATTTCTGGGACTAGCCGGATATTACCGAAAATTCATACAGGATTTTTCAAAACTTTCAAAGCCGTTAACAGAACTGATTAAGAAAGAAAACAAATTCATTTGGGACGAAAACTGCGAACAAGCTTTCCAAAAATTGAAGGAAACTCTCAGCACTGCACCGATCCTGCAGTATCCGGATTTCGAGAAACCCTTCGTGGTGACAACTGATGCCTCTGACAAGGCAATCGGCGCGATTTTATCGCAAGGAAAAATCGGAGAAGATCTACCCGTCTGTTACGCGAGTCGTACTCTGAACAAGGCAGAAACGAATTATTCAACAACGGAGAAGGAAATGCTAGCAATAATCTGGGCAGTAGCGCAATTCCGACCATATATATATGGAACAAAATTCACCATCGTGACGGATCATAAGCCCCTCACATGGCTTTTCAACGTAAAAGATCCAGGATCACGACTGATGCGCTGGAGAATAAAAATAGAGGAATTCAACTATACCATCGAGTATAAGGCTGGCAAGAAGAATACGAATGCGGATGCTTTAAGCCGTATGTATGTGTTGATGCTGACGCGGCAAGAACCCGAGACGGTGGTACGTCACAAGGACGCCGAGAAGAGTGGTAGAGGAAGGCCGCGGAAGGCCCCCCGCTCCGCGCCACCGCCGCCCGCATCAACAGACCCGAGCCAGCATGGCCGTGGTCAGCTGGTCCCGCGAGCACGTGGCCGGCCGACAAAAACAATGCAGCCCGCTAGAGAGGAACGCCCACGCAAGGCGACAGAGGCCCGCGCGAGCGAGAACGGACCGCCACTCCCACCAGTGGAGGCGGACCAGGCAGCAGGCCCGAGCGAAAAAGAGAAGGAAATAGAAAAAGACTCAAGCGCAAGCGAGACAACAAGCGATAGCGAGACAGAGACTTCCGTCTCTGTCTCGCTATCGGAACTAGGAGATAGGAGATCGAGAGTGCCCGAGTGAAGAGGAGCGAGGTACGATTCTGCAAGAATACCACGACGCCCCTCTTGGAGGCCACCCAGGCGAAAAAAGGATGAAACAACGAATAAAGATAAAGTATAGCTGGCCTGGAATGAATAACGAAATAAAAAACTACGTAAAATCATGCGACAAATGCCAGAAAAATAAAATCTCGCGACGCAAGCATGCCCCCATGACTATTACCGACACACCCAAGACACCATTCGTCAAATGTGCAGTCGATATAGTAGGTCCCTTACCCGAGACCGAAGCCGGGAATAAATACATCCTGACTTTTCAAGACGCATTATCCAAGTATAGCGCAGCTATACCGTTAAAAACGCAAGAAGCCAAGGAAGTAGCCAAAGGATTTGCAACTCAAATTGTTTGCAAGTACGGCACTCCGAAAGAATTATTGTCCGACCAAGGAACGAATTTTCTGAGCGAAACTTTCAAGGAGATGTGCCAATTATTCCGAATTAAAAAGATTCAAACGACAGCATACCATCCCCAATCAAACGGAGCATTGGAGCGTTCACACCGAACTCTCGCAGAATACCTGAAATGTTTCATAAAAGAGGATCAAACGGATTGGGATGAGTGGTTGCCATACGCGATGTTCACCTACAATACCACCCCGCACACAGCGACAGGGTTCACTCCGTACGAGTTGGTGTTTGGTAAGGTAGCCGATTTACCGACGGCGCTCAAAGAAGTGTCACGGGGTAAAGAGTGAAAACGTATTTTTACCTTTACTTTTATGCTGAACAAAGGTTCTCTTTATTGAAAATACGTAGATATGTTTTCAAATACAAGTTTCGAATGAATAAGACGCTCCGTCAGGCAGAGCGCGGGTTTAAATAGAATTCCTATCGCTAGAGGTCTAGAGTAGGGGAACCCAGAAGGGGAACCCGACAGTAGGCAGCGCCAAGTGCTGCCGTGCGGTAAAAAGTACAAGCTCTTTAATACTAAGGGGTTTCGGCAGGCGAACCCACATGTGAGGCGAAAGAATCCCTGGACAATTTTATAGAGACTTCGCAAGGCAGAAGGTAAGGTGCTGCTTTGCGGCAACATCCGTCACCACCGCGATTCGAGGCGGAGAATCACGGTTGGTGGTAGCATATGCTATCTAGGCATTACATTCCCCCTTCTAGATTCGCCTTACACCTGAAAGGCGTATTTTTTCGCTGGGAGTTACACTCTCGCTGGAATGCGAATGTCGTCTTCGGATTTCTGGCTCATGTTCAACCTCCGGAGTTTCTTCCCTCACATATCGCACAATAGGGGTTGGATTTCTATTATTAATCGTATTGTGTAGGCAAAATAGATTTATACAGATACTGGGCATACATCGAGATAACAGTCCCAGTATTCCACACTTGTACATTAGTCCCAGGCTGAGTATGGCCATGCTTACATAACCTAAATATGTCAGTGTTCCTGAGGCAGTCTCTGTCCATGTTTTTGTACGTCGATTCTGTCTGACTTTATTTAGGGAACTTTCAACGTCGTCGAGTCTCAACCCGAGATCTTTCATTATTTGCGGGTGGATTTCATTTTGGAGAGGTACTAACCGACTATTCAACAAATGCAGGTCGGTGACATCAAATGGAAATTCGACAGTCTTATTGTACGTGAAGTCCCGACGAACCTCGCTCGAACGATACAGCTTCATCAGAGCTCCATTCGTAAGGAGGGTGCAATCACTTGTGGATGTTACAAGAATGGGATCGCATATTTCAAACCGAGAAGACTTTCCGTCGCACAGTGTCTGGATCTCAACGGTTTCGCTTGGAATTATTATATATCCCTTTCTATCAGTTAGTGGTATGTATGTTAACGTTTTTATAAAAAATGGTGAGACGTTACATTGCTCAATAGGATTTTTTTGACTTTTCAGAATGGACGTTTCGCAGTTAAAGGTTTCAGCGAGCAAATACGTTGGTTGTTCGCGTTTGCAAATGTAGTGTAATAGTATTTTCTTACATTTGTCGATTTGTGGTTTATCTATGGGGATATATGAAACGATAGGAGTGCTTAACAATAAATATTCATTCTGTGGTAGTACACCCTGGAAATTGCCATTTCGTTTGTAAGGTATAGGGATAAACCTAGTAAGTTTCCAATCTCCCGTTTCTGGAAGCGGAATTCTGAGTATGTATATTATTTGCATTCTTCGTATCTGTACAGTCACTTCAGAAATGTCAATTATGTGTCCATAGTTCGTTTCAGTATTCTCGATTGGGTAGCTTGTGTGATAGGTTTTTTCAAATTCTGCTATACTATTTTTCAGGATGGTAGGAGTCAGAAGTTGGGAGTGGATAATTCCATTTTTTCCGCTGCTCACAGCATCGAGTATCATGTTTATGTCGGTATTTAATTCATCCAAGATTAAGGCGCAGATAGTTAATTGGTTACTCAGGAAAATATCTTTTGTCTGATTGTTCAAGGTATTAATAAGAAAATTGTAATTTTCAAGGTTCTTCTTGCTTTCCTCAGTAAGGGCAGCGATAGCGTGACTTTCCGAATTCAAGATGATTTTGATGATTTTCGTTTGGTTGGAAATACTGTTTGCCAATATTTTATTGTTCTCGTAGAGCTTATCGAATTCTCTATTGATGTAGTCCAAATCGCTCTGGTCTAAGGTTCCAAACAATACTTTAGATAGGCTTCCAACAGCGTTGATTAATCCTCTCTTACTTCGAAATGTTGTTTCGCGCAATACGCTTCCAAGAATGTTCCTCAGGGTATCCAATCGTTCCAGTCGTCCCTCAAGGATTTTCATCTCGAGCTCCTCGCTACAATGTCCGCAGGCAGCAACCGTGTCAGTGAAAATTTCATTGAGCTTGATGTAGCGTTCCTGAATCTGACTCATGTCGATTCCTACGACCAACTTCCATTCGTCGTGGTAGGTCTGCGCTGTCCCGATATATTCGGAATATATTGTTGATCCCTTTAACGAAGTAGTTGTCAGTTCGCCACCAATGGTTGTGATGAGAATGTAGAGGAGCACTAGTTCCTTCGCCCGCATCCTACGACATGTTTAAGGTAGGGTTTCAGTCGATTCACGTGCACATTTACTTCCTTATCATTGGCTATTATTTTATAGTTGTTGTTTGACAATTCTGACGTTATTTCAAAAGGTCCAGTCCATTCCGGAGAGAGCTTATTTTGTTTATGGTCGTTGTGGATCATGACCTTGTCACCTGGTTTGAAGATTGGCATGACTATAGCTATCTTGGAGTCGTGTATTTCTTTATGCTTAATTTTTGCTTGTAGCAATTTGTCTCTTGCTCGTTCTAAATAATGATTATGCCGTTTTCTCCATGCGTTGACGAGTTCATGATGTGTAAGGAGAGTAGTGGTTCCTAGGATAGAAGGCAAATTGGCCTGTCGTCCAAAGGTGAGCTCAAAAGGGGTTTGATCGAGACTCTCATGTTTCGACGTATTGTAAGCCAGAGTGATAAATTTTAAATTTTCATCCCAATCGCTAGCATTGTTATCCATCGTTGTTTTGATGAGGTCTTTTAGTACAGCGTGTGTTCTTTCAAGGGATCCATTGCCTTGCGGATGAAACGCTGTCGTTTTCACGTGATTAATTCGGAAAAGGTTCTCAAAGTCTTGCATTAGGTTGGATATAAAATTTGTACCTTGGTCTGTGAGTATACTTTTAGGCGAGCCGAATATATAAATAAAGTGTTCGAATAATTGGTCGATGATGGTTTCGCTATCTGTTCTAGCAAGAGGTATCAGTGCCAGATACTTTGTCAGTGTGTCTTGAATGCTTAAGATGTATTTGTTGCCTTTGCTAGAGACGGGTAGCGGTCCGAAGATGTCCATAGCTATTTTGTCATTTGGTTCGAGTGCTGTATCAGGGATTACTGCTTCCGAACGTGGTCGTATACGTGTTAACTTATGTCGTTGGCAAATGTCACAACTTTTAACAAACTGTATGATATCCTCTTCGATTCCTTTCCACTGCGCGATCTTCTTGATTCTGTCAAGGGTTTTATTTTCGCCGAAGTGTTGGCTAGCCGGAGAACCGTGTGCTTCTTTAAGACGGAATGACACCTCATCGCGGTCGGTATGGTAGAACAATTATAGATTCCCAAAAATCTCTGAAACGGCTCTTCAGATCCCGTCGAAACTTTGCCAAACGACGTCAAATAGATAGACGAATAGCTTCTAGCCCCTCAAATTTTCTGAATTTGAGAAAAAAAATGTAGATTGGCTTATCATAAGCCAATCTAGTTTTTTTTTCTCAAATTTAGAAAATTTGAGGGGCTAGAAGCTATTCGTCTATCTATTTGACGTCGTTTGGCAAAGTTTCGACGGGATCTGAAGAGCCGTTTCAGAGATTTTTGGGAATCTATAATTGTTCTACCATACCGACCGCGATGAGGTGTCATTCCGTCTTAATAATCTTGTTTTTTTCTTCTGGTGTCAATTCGGTTTTGTCCGTAAGGCAAATCATTAATTTGTAATCTGGGATTACTTCGTGTGATATAAAATCGCAAATCTGACGTAATCGTAGTTTGTCTGTTGTCGTAAACTGTGGGTCACAGAAATGGAATCGTATGATAGTAATTTTCTGCGAAAGGGTGTTCATCGCAAGATTCGTTAAAATTCTCAACCATTGTTGCTCGTCGTAGTTTGGTAGTAGCGTTTCGCTGTTAGTTAGTCTCTCTGGTGTCTTAACTATTTTTATCCAATGTTTTCCTATGGCATTTGGCTTGACCACATACTTGGCGGGTGATTGATTGTTGGAAGTCCATTGTTTATAACGTTCGAGTAAACCGGTGGATGAATCGTCCTCAGCTTCACTTCTGGTGGTTGCGAAGACTCTAGACAGAGCGTCGGCCGCTTTATTTTCTGAGCCTTTCTTGTATTCGATCTTATAGTCGTATTCTTCCAAACGTAGTCTCCATCTTAACAATCTCGACGATTGATCTTTTACGTTAACAAGCCATTGTAGGGCTTTATGGTCCGTCTGAATCGTAAATTTTCGTCCCAGAAGATACTGTCGGAGTCTTTTACAGGCCCAAACCACTGCAAGTAACTCCTTCTCTGACGTGTTATAGTTGACCTCGGGTTTGTTGAGTGTTCTGGATATGTAGCAACATGGGTGTCCTTCCTGTGACAATACAGCACCGAGTCCTACATTTGATGCGTCGGTAGTCAGCGTGAATTCCTTTGTATAGTCCGGATATTTCAAGACTGGTGCCGAACACAGCATGCCTTTCAAGGTGTCAAAAGATTTTTGGCAATTTGGAGTCCAGTCAAAAATATGATCTTTCTTTGTTAGGTTAGTGAGAGGTTTTGCAATTGTCGAGAAATTCTTCATGAACTTCCGGTAGTATCCGGCGAGACCTAAGAAAGATTTTACTTCTGTTGGTGTTGACGGAGTTCTGAAGTTTCTAACAGCTTCCAATTTGCTCGTATTGGGCTTCACACCTTCGTTAGTGATAACATGTCCAAGATATTCGAGTTCAGGTTTTAGGAACTCGCATTTGTCCGGCTGGAGTTTCAATCCTGTTTGTTTGAGTCGTTCGAATAAAATCACCAAATTTTCGTTGTGCTCCTTTAATGATGATCCGAAAACAACGATATCGTCGAGATAAACGAGGCAAACCCTTCCGACCAATCCTCTGAGGGCGGTGTCCATCATTCGCTGAAATGTGGCTGGAGCATTCTTCAGTCCAAAAGGCATTCGCTCATACTCGAAGTGTCCTTCGGGTGTGGAAAATGCGGTGTATTTTTTTGATGATTCTTCCATAGGGACTTGATGAAAGCCAGAGCTCATATCCAAAGCCGAGAAAAACTTAGCTTTCCCCAAATGATCCAAGATGTCATCGATCACTGGTAACGGGTAAGCGTCTTGATCCGTTTTTTCATTTAATTTTCGATAATCGACTACAATTCTCCATTTTTTTATTCCCGAGGCATCGTTCTTTTTGGGGACCACCCAAATAGGTGAATTGTACGGTGACTTGGAGTACCTGATCACTCGTTTGTTAAGCATTTCTGTCATTTGGCGAGAGATTTCGGCTTTATGACATTCTGGTGGTCGGTAGGATGCGTTGTTGATAGCTTTGTTGTCGGTGAGAACTATTTGGTGATGAGCAAGGCTCGTGCACGGAAGAGGGTCTCCTTCGAACGTGAAAATTTCGTGATATGCTTGAATAATCCGGGATATCGATTCTCGATGACCGTGGTCGATATGTTCCAATCTTGTATGATCTTTCAAAAGTTGCAACCGTTTAATTAACTCGCTAGGTGTCATCGTGAATATTTTTTTCTGCGGAATGGTCGCAGGCGTTCCTTGTACTTGACCAATAGTTATTTTGATTGGGGTTGCTTCTTCGTTGTGGATAGGAATTTTTATTTCTCCTTTGTGTACGTGATATATTGCGTCAGGTATTCCTTGGATATTTCCGATTAGTAGGTCACCCGATTGTCGCGCGACAGGTATTGAGATTCTAGCGACACTGTTAGCTGGTATATAAATTTCATTCGTCTGCAGAGGGTATTTTTTGTTGTCAAGTTGCAGTAAATCCTTGGTTAAACAATAATCGTATGCATGTAAAAAGGGTAGTCCGATTAAACCATCCTCAGGCATAGGAAAATCGTCGGGAACTATGTGAAATTCGTGTCGCTTTCCTTGAAAGTATAAATTCGTCATTTCCTCGGTCTCGTATTTATCTCTCCCCATGGTGAACGTTCCTGCCTTTTGTTGTACTCGATGTTCTGGAGAAACGAGACTTTTCTTAATGAGATTGATGGAAGATCCACTGTCAGTTAACAACTTTCCTGTTCTACTTGTTCCCCATAATCGGATTGCGACTGATTGCAGTCTTCCAGATACTGCTGATACTCTGTCTCTTCTTGGTCGATTGGTTGTTCTTCCTCCTGTTCCTTGACTTCTTCCTCGCTTGGATCGGTGCTCGTCATTCGCACTTGGTTGTTTTGGGGTGGACGCTTTTGGTTGTTGGCCTGTTGAAAATTTTGAGTCTGTTGATTCTTTGCATAGCATTTTTCGTCTGTATGTCCGTTTCGTTTGCACCTGTTACAAAACAACTTCATTCGATCGGCTAGGGGCGCCGAGTGATTCGGAGCACGTGACCCGGTGAAAGTGGTGTTGGTATTCCGATTGCGTGCTGGAGTGCGTTGTTGGTCAGAGACTTGAGTGGTGCGCCCTTTGCTTTGTTTCTCTCTGAGCCAGCATTCAGCTTCGAGTGCTTCTTGGTAGGCTGCGTTGACGTCATCGGGTCGCTGCGTGCGTACTTGCGATCCGATTTCCTCTCGTAGATTCATAACATACCGTTTGGTCGCTGACTTCTCCTCGATCTGCATTGCGATAGCACGGTGTCGTGTGCTGGAATGCTCACTCTGCACGGCGTATTTCAATTCGTTTAAAAGTTGACGAAAACGTAGTGTGTAGCCTTGCACGTTTTCTGCTTGTTGTTGGCGGATATTGTCGAGACGTGAACGAGCGGTCTCAACAAAAATTGTTATCGCTACGTTTTTTTGGAGAGCATCGTACAACTCTTCATAGGATTCAATACGAATATATCGTATCGCTCGTTTAGCATTCTCTTGGATTTTTTCGGCTAATATGAAGTCGAGTAATAATTCGGGTTGCGAACAACGGTCTCTCGCTCGTCGAACGCTACGTATAAAATCTTTGGTCCCCACATCATCTTTTCCTCGAAGCGTTTCGATGGTACGGATAAGTTCCTTGGCTGGGAACGTGTTATTGTTTACAATACGGTGGAGTTGCCCGTCTAGTCTAGGTCGAGCGGCTTGCGAGTGTGATCCGTCATAGTGAGAACGTTCCGGCGATAAAGATTCGGGAGTATGGGGGTGTGAGTTTTGTCGAGAGGCGCGCGTGGTTCGAGTTGCATGAATCATCTGTGACGTAATTTCGTCATCGCTTTGTTCTTCATCCTCGGTGGCGAGTACCTTCATGTGCCTCGCGAGTCTTCTCATATCGCGTAATCGGTTTTGATTTTCTTGATTGGCTATTTCGAAACGTTTGTCGGTCAATGTTAATTTTTCACAGATTTGCTGATATCTTTCTTCTGCCAGAACTCCTTGAGCCTTAATAGATTCCATAATTTTATCGACGATAGAATTTTCCGATGTTAGGATAGGGGAATCTGTTCTTGAATTTGCCATTTTAGGAGCGGAATACTGAGGAGTCTGTCTAACGATAGTGCGTCTAATGTTAGTGGCGTCTTCGTCAGTCTTGTCGTCGCTATCCTCGGTAGAAAAATGCTGTTTCGGAGTTCTATACTCGTGGAATGCCAGCGTATTCTTCAAATTATTTTCGCGAGTTATTTAAGTGTTCTTAGACTATCGTTCACGGGTGTAACGGGTGTATGATCGCGACGCGGTTGACCGTGGGAATTATTATGGTGGACCGTGGTTGGTGATAGCCTTGCCTCCGGCCTTTATTTGGTTTAGCTCTGTTATTGAGAGGAAAGTTGCTACAAACTTGCCCAATAATTCAGAGTAGAGTGTCGATTTTTGTTAACGAAGGATATGGATTCGCGGATCCAGTCCTACGGGTCGAATTCTTACGTGAACGGCGAAACTGACGCGTTGCGGCTGGTCGGGCGATGTCCTGGTGCACCGTAGTACTTCGGAGTCGTCTCGGCTGCTGCTACGACGATTGGAGTCGGGACGTCAGCGGTGCAAGCTTTGCTTGGTGACGTCTGTTTCTTTCTTCTTCAGTAGGAAGATACGTTCAGGGTCGGAATGTAAATCCTTCCGTAGTAACGGTTACTAAGTTCACCGTCTAGAATTTTTCCGATGATTCTTTGTCAGTTGCTGTTGCCGTGTATTTATAAAGAAGTCCGTAGACTTCCCGGATTCGTCACAAGATAGTATTCTTTTGATCGTAATCGTTGAATTACTATCCTGGCAGGATCGCCAAATTTGTCACGGGGTAAAGAGTGAAAACGTATTTTCACCTTTACTTTTATGCTCAACAAAGGTTCTCTTTATTGAAAATACGTAGATATGTTTTCAAATACAAGTTTCGAATGAATAAGACGCTCCGTCAGGCAGAGCGCGGGTTTAAATAGAATTCCTATCGCTAGAGGTCTAGAGTAGGGGAACCCAGAAGGGGAACCCAACAGTAGGCAGCGCCAAGTGCTGCCGTGCGGTAAAAAGTACAAGCTCTGTAATACTAAGGGGTTTCGGCAGGCGAACCCACATGTGAGGCGAAAGAATCCCTGGACAATTTTATAGAGACTTCGCAAGGCAGAAGGTAAGGTGCTGCTTTGCGGCAACATCCGTCACCACCGCGATTCGAGGCGGAGAATCACGGTTGGTGGTAGCATATGCTATCTAGGCATTACAGAAGCACCACGAAAGACGTACTCATACGACGATTATGTCTCCGAGTTACGCGAACGGCTCCGAGCCACATGGCACGTGGCGAAAGAACGATTGGAAAAAGGAAAGGAAAGGGTAAAAGAAGGGCATGATATCGCCGCTGGTACGGTGGAGTACCGCCCCGGCGACCGAGTCCTCCTCCACGACACTACTGTACGCCGAGGTCGATCAGCAAAGCTTTCCCCCAAGTGGACAGGGCCCTACACAGTACGGAACAAAGACTCCGACGTGAACTACACTATCGGCCGTGGACGCAAGGCTGTACGGGTACATGTAGACCGCATCAAGCCCTACATTACCCACTAACCGATAGAGTAGATACATTATCGCGGGGCCAGCGAGGCCGAACCGCGAGGTACCCCCGCCACTCGCTCCCGAGTGAGAAGTAGGTGGCAAGCACCACCATTGGTGCACGCCCGAGCGGCCAACGTCACGCGACGGATTCGCATACGGGTGGCGAGCTGCCACCTGTTCAACAAAAAAAAATAGAAATAAAAATAAAACGAAATCATAAAATAGAAGAAAATAAAATACAGTGATAAAAATAAAAGAATAAATAAATAAATGAACTAATATGAAATGAAATGGAAAGATAAAGTAAATAAAACAAAATAAAATAATGTTCAAATGAATGAAATAATCTATAACAAAAATAAGCGAATGAAATAGTCGAAAAGAGAGAATAAACAAATTAAATAAAATTTACAAGAGGAACAATAGGAAGAGCTCTAGATTTCTAAAGAAACAAAACGAATAATAAATTTAAAAAAAAATTAAAATGGCCTATAGATATATAAATGAAAAATCCAATGAGAGCAAGAGTTTAAAAAAAAATTAAATAAAAAAATATATATATATATTGAATACTATGCAAATAAATTTTTCGCGTGAATACAAAAAGAAAATAATGAATAAAAAGAATAATAATAATTAAACAAAGAGAGGAAAATGAAAGGAAAAACAAATATAAACTAAATTTTTCGCATATGGTTACATTCCAAGTTAAAAAAAAAGAAAGAAAGAGAATAGAGAGAGAAGAAATCGCAATGTAAAAAAAAGGAAGAAAAGTATTGCACCTAGAAATAGGGAAACGAGCAAGAAAAAATTATTGAAAATAAAAAGGCAAACCCTTTTTGCAGGTTATTAATCTCAACATTTAGGACAACAGAAGGGACTAATGAAAGAAAGGAAAATGCAGAATTCCACGCAACGCAATTTTCCACAACCCCAGGAATTTATTACGAGGAAATCGGAAAACTACACACGATTCAGGAAATGTGGAAACTGGTAATCCGCATGGATCTTCTACCAATAGCAAATAGAGAAAAGAGTATTAGGGAAAAGTTGGAAAAGCTATTAAAATTATGTCAAACGATGCCAGAGGACAAGCTATGTTCTCTCGTAACGAGTTCTCTCGAAAACATGAAAGGAAAAATAGATTCTGAAATGCAGTCCATTTATGATATAACTGGCACAAAAGGTAGAATAAATAAAAGAGGATTAATAGACGGATTAGGATCCATCATAAAGTCGATAACAGGTAACTTAGATGCGAATGACGCTGCGAACATCGAACGGCAAATTACAGCGATAACGAAAAAACAAGAAACAACAGAAGATGCGTTAAAAGAAAATTTGCAAATCCAGCAAATTACACTGGAAATGTTCAATCGCACAACGAATCGCCTCGCGGCAAACGAGGAAACACTAGGCCGTTTAGTAAATAATTTACACCATGGAGTGCAAAATCTCGTAATGGATATTTTAACACGTCAACAATTGGACGAGAAATTAACAACCATTAGCGTAATAATCAAATCCTTACTAAACGATATACGTCAATTATCTAACTTTTTAGTAGGCTTGCCAAAAGGAATCGTTAATCCTACAATATTGCCGCCTAGACAACTCTACGCGTATCTAATAGAAGCATTACCAAATCTACCAAAAGGACTGAATTTTCCGACAAAAATACGTCCAGAAAAAATTAACGAATTACTGGAAATTTCTGAATTAGGCGCATATAGTATTCAGAATACCCTCACCGTTGTGATAAAAATCCCATTAATCAACAACAACGAGTTCAATGTGAATAAAGTTTATCCTCTACCCGTAAGAGTAGAAAAAGACACGTTTCGGTTCATAGAAACGACTGTAAAAAATGTTATAATTGATCGAGAGCGTCGAGAATATCTGTCATTCTCAGAAAACGAATTATCCAAATGTAAACGACAAAATTATCAATATTACTGTCATCCGAAAAACGCGAGAGAAATAATACGATCAGGAGTGTCATGCGAACTGTCGATATTTTTAGGAAAAGACCCCGAAAAAGCGAATTGTACACATCGTTTAGTTAAATTAGAAAATTCTGTGGTCATTGCTCTAGAACAAGAAGGGCAATGGATATATGTAGCCCCAGAGACAATAGCTCTCACGATAAACTGTAAAAACTCGGCGACGACTCATGCAACAATTACTGGAACAGGATTATTGGCTTTGGATGGGAAATGTTCCGTCACCTCCATAGATTTTAAGATTGAAAATTTGAAGGAAACTGTACACGAAAAATTCCTACAATTTTTACCGCCATTCAACCTATCTTTTCTGACTACAGAAAACGAAATACCTCAACCTTTAATATTGGAAAATATTCCTCATACGATAATCAATGATCCATACGAAGTTAACAAAATTGGCGAACGAATCGAAATATTGAAAACTTAATTAAACAAAAATTACGATCATTTGACAACACAGAGTCACATCATAGGGAATTATGCCCTCAGCGGAATTATTCCCTTCGCAATGATTATATCGTATTTCGGAATTAAAGCGTTGCAACGGCGACGTTTAAATGCTACATCGCCGAACGACGACCTTGTTGACGTAGCTCCGGCCAGACCGCGAGCTGCCAAACGCAAGGCAACAGCTGACTCACAAAATCCGCGAGTCATATTCACGCGAAATGCACCTCGCACACGCACAACGTAAATGTGTATGAAACAAAAAAAAAAAAGAAAATCGAAATATTAAAAAAAAAGGGTATATAATATAATATTAGAAAGGCACTTGTACCTTCGTAATCTATTGTATTATTGTAAGCCGAGAGACGACCGAGAGACAAAACTTGCCAAAGCTATGAAAAAAAAAAAAAAAAAAAAATGTATTATATCGCCGAAATTGGGAATTTCGTCTTCCCAAGGTGGAGGAATGTTGTGCCCTAAAAAGACAGGAATTTTCATATTGCTAACGCATGAGGTTCAAAGACCCCATGCGACGATATCGAGCCCGATATTTCACAAGCCCGATATTCCGCTCGACTCAGCCGGAAAAGCGCTGAATCGCAATCGAACGAATCGAACGTTCTCGAACGATTGGTTGCGAAAACCCGAGTTAACAATTAGCCGAAAGATTCAATCGAAAGGCAGTCTTCGGCCAGAAGCCGAGGAGGTCGGTCTCAAGGCATAAAAAAGAATTGTAATATTGTTGCCTAATTTTAAATAAAATATAAGTTGTTCAAGTTGCAATATCCCGAGTTGGAGATTTACTCGGAACGGGAAAAGTCCCCACATACCCTCGCCCTCGAGCATCCGACAACCCACGGTGTCAACTTACTCGAGAGCGAATTTCCGTGCTCTTCGCGCATCGTCAGAAGCCGGGGCACAACATGATAAACAAATAATACTTGCGGTATTTATTGAACATATATTTAAGTATATTGCTATACATTTTTATCAGAAAATATGACAAAATGACAACACTGCAGCAATTCTTCCGAAGCATGTCGAACCTCTGCGGCACGCAGTATAACTGTGCCAATTTTAATCTAAAAAAAAGAATTTCGTTTTATTCAGTCTACATGAGTGTAGCTACTGAACCACGTAGGGGATTTTCGATAAGTTAATTTAAATAGTATTTATTAACAAATAACTGTTTTAAAAAGAAAATTGAACATTTTTAGTCACATACTCGGCAATTACTCAAAAATCAATATTTCTAAAATCTCCTACGTGGTTCACTAGCTGTACTCACCTAGATTTAATTAAAAAAAAACTATTTTGTCCAGATTAAAATTGGCACAAGTTATACTGCGTGCCGCAGAGCACCTTAAGTTCAACATGCCACGGAAGAATTTGCTGCAGTGTCCCCATTTTGTAATATTTTCCCATAAATTTTTTTAGCAATATACTTCAATATATGCTTAATAATTACCCCAAGTATTATTTGTCTAAAACGCTCCGTGGCATACCGTTACAGTGGTCTTACCCCTCGAGTTGAAAGGCCTCGCTGAACCTCCTGGTATCTAGGCTCCATGCAGTATGGTCTTACATACACGGTCTGACAACGGCGGCAGTGGGGGTAGGCACCCTTAGATGTTTTGGTTTTTATTCTGATTTCAGCCGCTTGGTGCGTGACGGCAAGGGGAAGTAGTGGTGCGACGAAGAGAGAAATAGCTCTTGTGTCCTTCTCCCTCCTGACCGCAACGCATGCGCCGTTTGCTCTAACTTAATTTACCGTACTCTCGTGTAAACTGCATAATATACCAAACCAATAAAAAATAATGCGTAGATTAAAAAAAAGATGACTACTTTCATAAAAAAAAAACTGAAAACTTTTTGAATACATTCAGTCATACCAGCACATATCTGTTCATTTTGCGCTGTATTTTATTTTGGGTGTTTATTGATGTAAGTACTACTAGCTTCCGCTGTAGGTACACTTTTTTCCTTATGATTTTACGAATTTATATCAATATTTAGATGATTGCGTCATCCAGCTAAATTTTAATTTCAGCTCAGGCATTTTAAAGCTAATTCGTTATAGTGACGCAGTTGTCCAGGGTATCATCAAAGAGGTAAGTATCTATCATCGTTTTTTTTCTCGCAATTTATTAGGATTAGGGGCAAATATGCGAATTATCATTTTTCAATGTAAACAAGTTTTAATTTTCCAACCGATCGTGAAATGACGGTAAGGAGAGGAAAAAATAAAATACACTGTGTTCTAAAAGATTATTGAAGCTTTATTGATTTGTGAGTTTTGATAGCTTTTTTTCACCACGAATTTTTTCGTTAATTTTAAATTTTCTTGATGGGCATTTTGCCTCATCCGTAAGCGTATATAATGCACTATGGCATATGATACAATTTCCTGTGCATGCTCTGTAAAAGGAAAGGAAAATTCATACGATGACATAACATCTTCCAATGTGGAATTAAAATCATCTTGGCGGGACGCATATTTGGCAAAGCAGGTTCCGAAGTGACGAATGAGGTTAAAGAATCTTGAATTAGCGTGAATCAGTCCACCTCTCGATTTCATGTCGAACCAATTGCGACACTGAAGACGTACAAGGTGATTCTGATGTCACAGCTCGTAGACAAGTGGTGCAGGACTTGTATATCTTCAACACCTGTTTGCATAAGTACCCTGTAGAAAATATATAATTGTTTTAGCATACTACCACCATGCGTATGAAAAGAAGAACCCTTTTCTACGAGCTCAATCTAAAAAACAATAAGAAAAACAATTAAAAAAAAGATTGCTACAAATGCCACAGCTAGCGATGATTAATGTTAGTACCCATGAATACCTACGTGTTTGAAGAGTATGAAGCAGTTTCAGTAAATGATAACATTTTCAAGAAAAACTTGTCACGTAGTATATAATGCAATCAAGAACCGAAGAGAGGGCATAATTGTGATCGTGATTATGCTCTATGATATCATCCGCTTCCCAATCGTCGTGACGTAAAATCTCGTCCAATTTCTCCTGAATCTCTTGGCGGTATTTAGCACTTTTTCCTTCGCATTTTTGTCCGTAGACAGCATTCAGATCGTGCAATGACACAAGAATGTTAGGCGTCGGTTCATCGGAGACGGTGCAGTTACCAAATTTCGGAGGTTTCAGGATACTATAAACGGATAGGATTTTGTAGAGTTACAAGAATGTGGGGCAGTTCGGATGATCATTTGATCCTGCAGCTTGCCGGATGGTGCGGAAGAATTTCTGAAACGGCCAATACATAAACGTCATATATATATATAAATTTTTGTTTAACCCTTCAAGTGCACACTGGGTCGTTTTGTCCCAGTGATTTTATCCGCGTAAGTACGTGTTTTTCAATGTATGCCCCACTTTGAACTAATGTTTTGGCATTTAATTTTCGTTTTCGTCAAAAAATAAATTCAGGGCCATAAAATATGGATAATTTACTACAAAAAACGACTGTACAAAAAAAAACAAAAAATTCATTTTACCGGAATACAACGATTTGAAAAACGCCTTGGGTCAGATTGACCCAAGATGCACTTATAGGTTGGCGGCGGAGGTGTGCACTCGAAGGGTTAATAATCCAGAATTAGCATACACTACAGCTCAAAAGTTTGGATACACCAGTTGATATTTCTTTCCGCACTAAAAATCAGATAGCTCGGTCGAGAAAAAGAGATAACCCAATTTAACGAACGGCTTTTAAAAAGGAAACAAATTCAGCTTTGTTTGGCGTTTTTGAAATATTTTTTATGATTTTTTTTCGACCCGGTATACACTTTTGTACGTGACCATTTTTCGGCTATTTTTGCACCATCGAGAATTGGACGCATGATTGATGGATTTTTTTTGATATTTTTATCGATCATAAACTTGAAACGGGTAGCAGAAGCTCCATTTTCATTTTTTTTTAAAGTTTTGTACAATTTTTTTTTCGCAAATTTATTTCATTTTTCACTGAAAAAGCCAAATTGCGGAGGATGCAGCATAACTTAAGAACTATAGGTTTTAAGAGGAAATGTCAAGGATCTAAAAAGTTGGGTAAGTTCATACTGGAAGGCCTCGAATTTTTTCAGAAAAAAATCTTAAAAAATTCCAGGCGATCCAGTATGAACTTACGCACCGAAAATTTCCCAAAAAATCTCAAAGGCAGACCTTTGAGATTTTATTTTTGGCTATTTTGGTTCGAAATTTATAAGAAATTGTTATAAGCTATCCGAAAGTTGTGGATAGCTTATCTCGAAAAGTATGGCGTTTAGGACAAAATATCAGGAGGAGAAACTTTTTTAATTTTCGATTTTGAATTCAAGCGAATTGAAAATCGGAAAATGAAAAGTTTCTCCTCCTGATATTTTGTCCTAAATGGTACCATCTGATTCAAGAGGATCGTGTCCAGCTAACGTGTTTGGTAAAGAAATCTCTTGCTGAAACGAGTCTTGCGGCAGAATAAACTTTTCTTCCGGAGTAATCTCCATCTCAAGGACCGTGAAACGTTGTAAAGAAACATCGTCTTGTTGAATGGGCCGTTCTGACGAAAGGCCATTATCCACTGTATTGTATGCACTTTCCGCATCCATTACATGTATCGACAGCGAAACCACGATGCTTCCATCTGTACCAAGAGTTGAAAAAATTAACGCATTATAACCTCAACGAAATTATAGGATGTCTTTGTTAGATCGGGGGAATATCCTGCAGGTAAGTTCGGTTTTCCAGTTTTTGCTTGGGTTGTACTATGTTCATTCGTTTTCTCAAAGACATTTGAGGATACTACAATCGATGAATTATGACAATTTGAAATAATGTAATTCTTAAAATTATTAATCGTATTCTTCTTTTCAGTAGCATCCCAGGCAACGCCACAATGCACACTGTGATTGAGGTAAGATTTCTTCTAGTTTTCTGTAATGAGTATCTTCTTTCTGTTTCAGGTATCGTCAACGATTGTACTAAAATGGATCTCGCTACAAACGTTGCTGTACAAGCAGTACAGCATTCTTTTCCATTACTCGGTGTTGGGATGTAGCGACGTATGATGAGAATAAATAACACAAATGGCGTAACACCAATCATTTAGCATATCAGCACATATAAATATCCATGCGTTGACATGTACCTGGAAATTTTTAAACTGGCATCGGGCAGAGAGCTTTGTTTATTTATCGTTCCGCACAGTGGTTCATGTCGAAGCCTGTAGATTGTTGCCCTACATGCACATCTTCCTCGAATATTGTTGTTACCGCAAATTCAGTGAGCTTAGGATATGCGTATGCGGGCTGAAATGGAATACAAAAGTTCATTCGTGACAATCAAAGTTCTGCCTCAATACAAAATGGCTAGAATGATTATCGCCTAAAAAAATCGATGAATAAACATACTTCAGCGATAATACGAGCATTTGCATCCTTTTTTCTCCAATGTGTGACAATACATCGTTCTTCGAAATGTTTTTCGCACACGTACTGAGACTCTTTCAGTCCCCGAATAGCATCGAGCCATATCGTTCGATGTTTCTGAGCACGCGAAACACACCTCGTCAAAGTTAGACCTCCCACTTTGACTAATCGAACTTTTTTTTTACGAATCGCTTGGTGGTCGTTTGGGGGGCTAACTTTGACGAGGTAACACACCTCGTCAAAGTTAGCGTCACTTTGACTAATCGAACTTTTTTTTTACGAATCGTTCGGTGGTCGTTTGGTAGCGTTTGGTAAACCATTCAAATCATTTGGTAGTCCTCCGTTATTCGAAAAATCGGTAATCAAAAATTGGGTAGTAAGTTGGGTCCCCCACTTTGACTAATCGAACTTTTTTTTTTACGAATCGATTCGTGGTCGTTTGGTAGCGTTTGGTAAACCATTCAAATCGTTTGGTAGTTCTCCGTTTTTCGAAAAATCGATAATCAAAAATTGGGCAGTAAGTTGCCCCCCCCCCCACTTTGACTAATCGAACTTTTTTTTTACAAATCGTTTGGTGGTTGTTTGGTAGCGTTTGGTAAACCATTCGAATCCTTCGGTAGTTTCCCGTTCTTTCGGAAAATCGAAAAGAAAATTTAGATCCGTAAGATATGACGATGAGCAGCGGAAAAAGACACGGCAACCAACGCCATCTATCGCAAAAACGTCGTATATCATCGCGACCAATCGCAGCCTTCCGTTTCGGATACGCGTAATTTCTCTCGGTTCGGTTGGAGTTTATTTACAAATCTAATTATGAAAATGTCACATCGTTCTGCCCCTGCGGCTTCTGGCAACCAATCACAGCTCTCAATGCCTGATACGCACGTATTTTGTGCTATCGTATTTGGATGATCGACTATCAAACGTCCCGAATCGAATACCAAACGCTACCGGATGTTTTCCTATCGGTCGCGACCCATTAGAACGTAATCGGACAAGAAATAACGAGTGAATCTACGCTAATAAATAATTCTGCCAGTGCGGCTTCTGTCGACCAATCCCAGCGCTTCATTCCCGATTCGCTCTATTTTGTGTTGGCGTTATTGATTGATCGACTACCAAACGACCTGAATAGAATACCAAACGCTATGACTTATTTTTCTATCGATTAAGGATGTATGGCAACTAAGTCATTTACTACTGTTCGAATTGAAACTCACTGATATTGTAAAGGAAAATATCGAGAACTTTTTGAGATTAAAAAAACAAAATTTGCCCACGTGAATGCTGAAATAAACGAATTCAAAGTTGGGTCATTTAACACGGGGAACATAGGACTGTACGTCCAAAATTCCCTTTACATTGGCAAAAAAGGTATTTCCAGAGTACTCTTTTGTAAAAAAAACTTTTGTGCGGTATCGCTGTAATATGCATGATACGGTAAAAATAAAAAATCGACATGTGCCCATATATTTTGCGAGATATTGCGAGTTAAATGGGACCGTTTTCGTATTTCTTTAGCTCGTATGTCGTAACCACGACAACGTCAGGGAAAACATACATCAAATCAACAACTAAATTTGCAGTTAAAAATTGAAAATTCTTCTTTCTGTACCGCATGTTTTACTTTGAGCTGTGGTAAATCTCCTTTTTAGCTTTAATGAATATTACAATTATTTTATTTAGTCTTTAAATGCGATTTTTGCAAATTGCATAATCAGTTCTGTAACGACTCTGCAGTAGCTGCCATACATCCTTAAGTCTCATTACAATGAATTAGCCACAAAATAATGGGTGAATTTTTGTTAGAAATTCCTTTTTCCGCTGCGGCTTCTGGCCACCGATCACAGCTCGCCGTTCACGATACACATGTATTTCTCGTTGGCACAATCTAGTGATCGACTATCAATCGTTCTAGATTGAATACCAAACGCTTCCGGGAGTTTTTCTATAAATCAAGACTCATTGAAGGGAATTCAGACAGTGGTTGGACCTTCAGTGACCAATCGCAGTCCTCTAATCAAGACGCCGGATATCCGTTCTTGGTTCGGTTATGACTTTGGATCCTGATCTGTCATAGCCGAGGCGTAAAATTATTTTCATTCGTGACCTTATTTGGAAATAATTATTTAATTGAAGTGTGCGAAAACTTATTACCAATAAAGAATCAAATCGAAGGAACTCAACACGAAGTCACAGTTCGTGGTCGTTTGGTGGTGATTGATAGCCTAATAAGGTTTGGTGGTCGACCGACGAAGAGAGAAATAGCTCTTCTGTCCTTTTCCCTGGTGACCGCAGCGCATGCGCCGTTTGCCCTAACTTAATGTACCGTACTAACGTATAAACTGCATAATATACGAAACCAATAAAAAGCGATAATACGACCATTTGCATCCTTTTTTCTCCTATGTCTGACAATACATCGTTCTTCGAAATGTTTTTCGCACACGTACTGAGACTCTTTCAGTTCCCGAATAGCATCGAGCCATATCGTTCGACGTTTCTGAGCACGCGAAACGCGGAGCATTTCTGCTTATTATTTTTGTACCCCGTTTTACAATTGGGAACCGTTGCGCCATTCGCCCTTCGCCATTTCGCATTTTTTTTCGCAAACTACCAAAAAACTTCGCAAACTTTCGCAAACTACCAAAAAAAGTGCACACTTATGCGTAAAAACACGACAAAAAATGGTCGCAAATAAAGGCTATTTTGACTTTCGACAATCGCACCGCAAAAACATACGTAAACACCTTGGGCCCATTCGCCGGTAAGAGGTATGGGGGAAACTACTTCCCCTTGCTAGTAGCGACGCGTCGCGGCGCCTAGTGAATCGAAAAGTGAAACCGATAAGCGTGCCTACCCCCACCACGAAAATTTAGCTTCGTTGCAAGACCTGTATGTAAGACCGTGGACTCGAGCGACGAGCGATGTAAGCAAAACTGGATGTAAGGTTATTTGAAAAATAAATTATACTAACAAGGATCGTCCCTCAGGTGTCCGCCTCAGATTTTGTTGAAACTCAAATATGTCATAGAGCATCGAAAACTTTGAGACACGTATTTTTTTTATCTGCGGAAAAACGGATTTAAGGGGGGAAACCGCCCCTCAAAGGAAGGCGTGTCGAGGGGTAATTTTGCAGTTTCACCCAGAAGCAATCCACCGATCTGAATGAAACAAAAACGAAAATTCTTCTAATGAAAAGCGATGAAAAATCCCCTATGTAAATGTTAAGAAAAAATTAAATTAGGGAGTAAACCACCCCTCAATTTGCCTTTTTTCACCCCATACTTAAGAGGGTTGTATGCAAATTAATAAAACAGGTATCATTTTGAAGGGGAAGTAAAATTAAAGTTGACGGGTTTTTGCGTTTTGGCGGCATAGCAAATTTAAGGGGGTAAACCACTCCTAACATAAATTTATTTATCATGATCGTTTTTTCTTTGTTTAAAGTGTATCCGCTGATTTTAAATATTTCTATAAGCTACAATTGAATGTTTTATCATATTTCGAAATTATTACATTCGTCTTAAGGGGTAACTACCCCTCTGACGAGAAACATCATCGAAGTATCCGCTTTCGATTTCGTCGAAACTCATATATGTGGTAAAGCATTGCAAACTATTAAATATGTTTTTTTTTGTATCGGCAGAAAAACGGTGTTAGGGGAGGGGAAACCACCCCTCAAAGTTTCTCCCACAAGCAGTCCACCGATCTGAATGAAACAAAATCGAAAATTCCTCTAATATTAAGCGATGAAAAATCCACTACAAGAGTGTTGATTAGAAATATAATTAAGGCGTAAACCACCCCTCTATTTCCTGTTTTTCACCCTACGCTTAAGAGGGTTGTATGAAAATTAATAATACAGTTATCATTTTGAAGGGGAATCAAAATTCAAGTTGACGCGTTTTTGCGTTTCAGCGGGAGTAGTGTAATGAGGCCGAAACGGAATCAAAATTCCTACTACCGACATTTACCGACTTAGTTGAGAAACGAACCAAAAAAGGTTGATTCCCGACTTATCGGCGGATGGTCGGGTAGGGTTCGATTCCGTTTCGGCCTCATGATCAACTGTCGATGTTTCTACTTACCGACCGATGGTAGGGCTGCGCTGTTTACCGACCGATGGTGATGCTCACCTGCTTACCGACCGATGGTAGGGCTCACCTGCTTACCGACCGATGGTGGTAAGTCCCCCTTCGCCCCGAATGGAATTCGGTGGAATGGGGGGGGGGGTAAACACGGGACACACGTCCGATTCCTAGCGAGGCCGCGCAACGACTGACAAAGAGTCGAAGTGCTTTGTAGTAAAAGGGAGTTCCCCTCCCCTCCCGCGGGAAGGGGGGGGGGGTGGCGGTGGGAGGAAGAGTGGAGGGTGCGATTTCCCCGAAATTGTTTTAAACATTTGTGGGTGGTGAGTCATCGGGCGCTTGCCGTCGCTTGACAAAGCTCCCCCCCCCCCCCACCTCGTCGAGATGCGATCGTTTTGTTTATCGACGTGTTGAAACCGGCGAATTAAGGTGTTGAATGATTATTTTCCGAGAATTTATCATCGGCCGGTGACATTTGATAGCGTTAAAATGGCGGCGAGATTTCGTCAGATTTCTACGAATTATATTGTTTAAACATTTGGGGGGAGGGGGGTGAGTCATCGGACGAGCGACATTTTTCCGCGCTCGGACCCTCGTGCCCTCAATGCGGGGGGGGGGGGGAGTAGATAATCGTGCGATTCAAGATCGGACGCACACATGAGAAAGAACTACGTGCACACGAGTGAAAAATGGAGTTCATCGATAAAATTGGCAAAATTGCCGATTTTCTGCCGACGAAGAAGCTCAGAGAGTTGTCGCCCGGGTCGGATTATATCATCACCAACATACGGGCGGTCAACACTAAATTTGGCAAAAAACACGACGTCGACATTCGCAACGAATTCAGCGTGTTTCTACCCGGAACGATCATCAAGGCGCTTGAGGCTGATTCGACAACATTCGAGAGCATGTTGGCATGCATAGAGGATATCTATGCATGGTCTATCGCGGCAGAAAATGCCACAGCCTGAAATTCGCGAATTCAGCAACATTCCAGCTGATGTTGGCAGCAGCGTACAAAAGAAATGTCTGCATAGCCTACATCGGTGGAAAGTTTATCGCATACGTTAAGGGTCATGAAAATCGAGAACAGCTAGCTCATATACTAAATATGAAAAATTATCTAGTTATTGAAACGTTGGACGCGGACTCTGAAGATGTGGATGCATAATGCATAATGAAGGATACTAGTAAAGCATTTCAAGAAAAAATCATCTTGTGTTCAAGATTGAAAACCACGAGAAAGAGCGCCCACCGTCTCGCTGTTTGGAACTCGATCTTGTGTATACAAACTCGACGTTCGAGCGCGTGCCGGCACACACACACACACACACACACACACACACACACACACACACACACACACACACACACACACACGCACGCACACGCACACGCACACACACATACGCGCGTGCGAGGTTCTATAGAGATTTTCTTCTTAAATACATTTGCGTGCCCTTCTGCATCGATATTTCATTTCGATTCATCGAGCAGTCTGGACCATGGACGATTGCGATAAAATTATCGATAAGTTGAGCGGTGCGAAGAACAATTTCTCTCACGTGGATAAGTGGCAAAAGTTCTGTGAGGTGCACGTCAAACTTTTGGGGCAAACGTTGAAAAAACCGGGGCTCAACGTCGGTCAAAAACTGAAAATACAATCGACAATAGCGAAATTGTTGTCGTTGAGGGAAAAAATCGTGCGTGGAGCAAGTGTAAGCAGCGCAAGTGTAAGCGGTGCTGGTGTGAGTGACGCTCGCGAAAAACTAAAGTGGGTCGATCTCGAGTCGGCATTCAAAAATCGAATAAAGACAGGCTCGATTGTGAATTTCGAGCACAAAGATGTGCAAAGTTTCCTCGAAGATGCGATGCGCGTGGTGGTTTCAAAACTGGACAAAATCGTGCGCGAGGAGGGTAACGTGAAGGTGAATGTGACCTTGGCGTGCAAATTTCACCTCATGAAGGTGAATGAAATCATTGAGGAGGTAAAGACATTTCAAACGACAAACGCGGTCATTCTACCATCGAGCGATATTGCCGAGTGGTTCATCGAGTGAGTCCAAGCAAAATTCTCCGCCAAAATCGAGGACTTCCAGGAAAAAGAGTCGGGTTGGACGTTACACGAAATCTCCCATCTACTTGTGAACATTAACAAGTACGAACCGCTGCGAGGGAGCTTATCCACATACACGCGTCTCCCGAGGGATATACAGATGAAAGGGGCCGTCATCAATATTCAAAACAATGACCCTTACTGTTTTCTCTGGTCCGTCACAGCAGCACTCTCTCCACCACCGAGGATGAATCCCCAACGTACGAGTTCTTATCCTCATTATAGTGAGATGCTCAACTACGAAGGTCTGGATTTCCCGATGAGTTTGTCAAAGATTGCAAAATTTGAGCAATTGAATGGCTTATCGATCCATGTGTATGGGATTGATGGTACGACAAAAGACGGCACTAGTAAAATTATGCCGATTCATCTGAGTAAGCAAATGTCGGATAAACCAACGATTCATCTACTCATGATCAAAGCGGAAATTGACGAGAAGGAGGAGGACGAGGATGAGGACGAAGAGGAGGACGCAAGTGTTCCCAAGGTGTATCATCATTACGCGTGGATTAAGAACATGTCGCGACTCTTGAGTGCGCAGGTGTCGAGGAAAGGACATCACATGTGGATTTGCGACCGGTGTTTGTGTCACTTCAGTAGAGAAGAAATATTGCAACGACATTGTAATGTATTTGGGGAGCTCGGTTTCAATAATATAAGCGTCTTATGGCCCACACGACTTATACTTTATTACGTGTAACAATTTACATGCGGACACGCTCGCTGGCCCACCTCCGGGACGAGAATGCCGCTTCCGCTCCACGCGGTTAACATGGCTGACGCCTTCCGTAAATGTCGCGTTTAACACTCCTAGGGGCGCTGAAGGCATTTCCGCAATTCGATTAATACTCTCGAACATTACATCCCTTCACACTTAATTCAAAACATGGCCCTCACACGGGTTCTCTTTCAGACTGAACATGTTTACACATACATACGCGGCATCCATAACTTTAGATTATATCACAGCGACTTATCACTTTTCTCAATTACAAATTAAGTCTCACTACGGGTTTGGGAACCCGATTCGAATGTCGCACTGCATGTGCCATCGGTATCGATACTGCCTTTGAACTCTCTAACACGCTTTCTGTAAGCGCTAACTCCGGCATCGACGATATGTCAGCTTCCCGGATAACTTCCGGCATTTTACCCGTTTGGACATTGTTATTCGACAATTCGTTGCTTACAAGGTTTTCCCCGTCCATTTTCAAATCACAGGGTCGTATTTGATCGATGTGACGCTTCCACGAGCGATCATCATTGGTGCGCACCGCGTAAGTTACAGGTGAAAGACGCTCGCGTATTTGAGATTTGCGCCACGAATTATTACTATAATCTCTCGCCATTACCGTTTCATTCACGTCTAAAACGGCATTTCTATTGCCCCTAAACGCGTTTACTTGGCCTTTTTGTCGATGTTCTACGCCGTGGCGTAACATCGGTTTTATTAAGTCTAATTTCGTTCGAAATTTTCGTCCTATTTGCAGCTCCGCCGGGCTACAATTAGTCGTACAATGAGGCGTTGCTCGGTAATAAAATATAAATTTACAAAGGGCTTCGTGTCCCGAGTTACCCGCCTTTAATAATAATTTATATTTATTTTTAAAAATACGGACAGCGTTTTCTGCGGCGCCATTTGAAGCAGGATGATACGGTGCCGTTCTAACGTGTTTAATACCGTACGATTCGAGAAAGTCAACAAATTCTTTCGAGCAAAAACTTGGGCCGTTGTCTGTGACCAACGCCAACGGAATTCCCCAGTTACTCATATATTTGCGGAATGCGTTTATTGTAGACTCCGATGTGATGTCCTTCAATTCTTTAACATCGAGCCATTTGGAAAAGGCGTCCAAGATTACTATAAACATTTTTCCCCCTATCGGACCCAAGAAATCCGCATGAATTCTATGTGAAGGTCCTTCTGGCCATTTCCAAGGATGTAAATTCGCTCTTGGAGGATTATCCGCAGATTTTAAGCAAAGCTCGCAAGATTTTGTGACTCTCTCTATATCTTTATCGATTCCCGGCCACCAGATATACGATCTCGCCATCGCTTTCATTCGAACTACTCCCATGTGGATACTGTGGAGTTCATCTAACAGGCCTTTTTGCAATTTTTCGGGAATTATCATCCTAAATCCCCACATCACGCATCCTTCTTCTACCGTCAGTTCTTTTTCTCTATTCTTAAATGGAATATAATTTGCCTCCACTTCTTTTGGCCACCCATTCATCACAAAATCTCGGACCTGACTTAGCTGACTGTCTGCTCCAGTTTCCTCTTCTATAATTACTGCGTTAATCGATTTAACGTCTTCGGATACCAAATTTAGATAAGAATATTCCCCGTTCGAACATGATATGCTGTTTTCTTTATATAACAGAGGAACTCTTGACAGTCCATCGGCTTGAGCGTTATCGGTACCTTTTATATACTTTATTTCGAATTGATAGGCTGACAGCAAAACAGCCCATCTTTGAACTCTATTCGCCGCCATTTGCGGTAAACCCTGTTTGGGCCCCAATATGTAAATTAATGGTTTGTGATCCGTCTCTAGCACGAAATGACGACCGTAGACGTATTGATGAAATTTCTTAACTCCAAATATCAGACTCAATGCTTCTTTGTCCAGTTGCGAATAGCCTTTCTCGGCTTTCGACAACGTCCGTGATGCAAAAGCAATAGGTCTTTCGGATCCATCGTCATACACATGGGACAGCACTGCCCCTAGGCCGAATGGAGACGCATCACAAGCAATCTTGATTGGTAACTTTAAATCGAAATGGGCTAAGGCTTCTGAATTTACCAGACTTTGCTTTGCCGCTCTAAAAGCTTTTTCGCATTTAGCATCCCACTTCCAATCTGCATTTTTCTGTAATAAGTTATATAATGGACCGATAACTCTCGAATAATTCCGAATAAATTTTGCATAATAATTCAACATGCCGAGGAATGCCCTTAACTGAGTCAAATCCTTGGGCGCTGGAGCGTCACTGATTGCTTTCGTCTTTTCTGGCGACACGTGAGTTCCGTTTTTATCTAAGACATAACCAAGAAATTCAATTCGATCTTTACCATAGTCACATTTTTCTTTTTTCACTGTAAGACCGCAATCTTGCAATCGTTTTAAAACGGCTCTAAATCTTTCATTATGCAACTCACGTGTTTGGCCGGAGATTAAAATATCATCGAAAAAGCAAATAACCCCCTCTAAACCGTTTAAAACTTTTTTCATCTCTCTTTGAAATAACCCGGGTGCCGATGCTACCCCGAAACATAATCGATTGTATACAAATAAGCCTTTATGCGTGGAAATAGTAACTAATAGTTTCGACTCGTCATCCAATTCAACCTGTTGATACGCTTGCGACAGGTCAATTTTCGTGAAAACTGTACCTCCATTCAAAGTCGCTAGAAGATCTTGAACTCTTGGGATTGGGTATCTATCAATTTTAATATGGGGGTTAAGCGTTATCTTATAATCCCCGCATATTCGAATTTCCCCATTACTCTTCGGCACGGGCACAATCGGTGTAGCCCATTCGCTACTTTCTACAGGCTCGATTATCTTTGCCTGTATTAAACGGTTTAATTCGGCTTCTACCTTTGCTCGCATCGCATACGGCATTGGTCGAGGTTTACAATAAATCGGTTGTATATTTTCCTTTAAGTGTAGTTTGATTTTTTTTTATTATATTTCTCTAGCTTCTCTGAAAACACCGAACCGAACTCGCTTATAATCTCCTCAATATCTCCTCTTTTGTTATTGTCCAGCCAGTCAATATTCGATTCTCTTTCCTCCTCCAGTAATTGCGATACTGGCACCTTGAGTGCTCGAATCCATGTTCGACCTAACAATGGTGGGCCGCTGCCTGGCAAAATATACAAATCCAATTTCTCTTTGATTTTATTTAATTCAACTTCAACCTCAATATACCCCAAGGGAACAATGATTTGCCCCGGGTGCGATTTAAATTTCCGGCTTGTTTTTTTCAATTCTTTATCTTGCAGTCCCCTCTGTTTGGAAAAAAATTTCTCCGAAACTGCTGCGATATCGGATCCTGTATCCACGTCAAATTTTATCGTATCATTGTAAACTTTTAAATCGATTTTGATTGGCTTAATACTGAAAATTCCTTCATTTGTTATCGCTTTTTTGTTTTTCTCCATTTGCAAATGAAACAAATTATCAAATTCTTCTAAAACGTTTTCTTTTTCAGCGAGATAATTATGTCTATTATAATTATTGTTCGACTTAAATCTATGATGTAACTGAGTCCTTTGCTCAATTTTATTTCTTTTACACACCCTTGACAAGTGACCTTCTTTCTTGCAGGTGTTACATTTGTATTGTTTGAACCTACATACGCTCGAATGATGTCCTATATTGCCACAACAGTAGCAGCGAACACCTCCGTTGCTATTTCCACTGTTCTTCGATGATTGCGACGACTGCGATATCTGCGATGGTTGCGAGGACTGCGATGGTTTCTTTGCTGCCATATAGTTGACTTGCTCTGATGTGTATTTCTGCATCGCTCCCATTCTAGCAACGTCCTTCGTTGCGGACTCCAGTGCGAGAGCCAATTCGACTGCTCGACCATACGATAGCTCCGGCTCTCCGAGCAAGCGTTTCTGGATTGATGTGTTGCGTAGTCCCCATACAAACTGGTCACGTAGATGGTAGTCAAGGTTGTTATTAAATTCACAGTGAGTGGATAATCTCTTAAGTTTTGCTAAATACGATTTTATATCCTCGTCCTCTCCTTGGCGACATTCTTTGAACTTGAACCGCTCTGTAATGATGCTCGGCTTCGGTTTCAAATGATTCATCATAATAGCCGTTAGCTGTTCAAATGAATTCTCGGATGGCTTGCTTGGTGCAGATAAATTACGAAGCAAGGCATAGCCCTCACTACCCAGCAATGTTATTAGGAGGGGCACTTTTTTCCTCTCTTGGATGTCGTTTGCAAGGAAAAATTGTTCTAACCTTTCTTTCCAGAGTGCCCAATCCTCCTGCATGTTGAATTCCTTTAATTCACCGATCCTTGATGTAACAATTTGCTGGATTTGTCCTCGAGCAGGTTGCTCCTCGCCGATCCTCAGCTCACGTTCACGGAGTTGCGCCCTTTGCGCCGCCAAATTTTGTTGATCCGTTGCCAGCTGCTTTCGACTTTCCGCCAATTGGAGATTTTTCTCTGCTAGCTCAGCGCGTGCCTTTTCGAGCTCCCGTAGCTCCTTTGCCACTTTTCTTGCCGCGTCGTCGGCCATTTTTTTGTTTTGTTTCCCCGACCACGTTTTCTTTCACTATTCGTGATCTTTAAATATCACGGCGATCCTTTATCGCTCGCAATTCCGTTATCCTCGTCGCCAATGTAATGGTTTTGGGGAGCTCGGTTTCAATAATATAAGCGTCTTATGGCCCACACGACTTATACTTTATTACGTGTAACAATTTACATGCGGACAGCTCGCTGGCCCACCTCCGGGACGAGAATGCCGCTTCCGCTTCACGCGGTTAACATGGCTGACGCCTTCCGTAGATGTCGCGTTTAACACTCCTAGAGGCGCTGAAGGCATTTCCGCAATTCGATTAATACTCTCGAACATTACAGACATAAAGAGGGCTGCCGTAATAATTGTCGTATTACTTTTCCCGAAGGTACAAAAACAAAATTGAAATTCAAAAATTATCAGCACAAGGAGATAGTTCCGTTTGTAATTTACCCAGATTTGGAATGTTTGCTCGAACCGGTCACCGCACCGCAGGCTAACACTGTAAATTATCAGAAGCATACCCCTCATAGCATTGCCTACTATAAGCATTGCAGTTTCAATGACGATCTCTCGGAGTACAAGGCGTTTCGTGGAAAGAACTGTATCGAATGGTTCATGCGTGAATTAGGACTGGCCGGCTCATTGCACGACATTTTTCAGACCATAGTACCAATGACACCTTTGAGTAGCGACGAAAGTCGAAGTTTCAAGTTGGCTGAAAATTGTCACATTTGTGAAAAACCATTTGCGCCGACAAACGTAAGAGTCCGAGATCATTGTCACTTTACGGGAAAATTCCGCGGCGCCGCTCATCAAGACTGTAATTTGAATTACAAAATTGCCCACGTAGTGCCGATAGTTTTTCCCAACTTGTCCGGATATGACGCACACTTTTTGATACTCGCATTGGCTCGAACCGTCGAAGGATCCATGAGTCTTTTGCCGATTAACAAGGAGAAATATATTTCTTTTTCGAAGCGCGCCAAAGGTACACGTGTGCAGTATCGATTCATCGACTCTTTGAGGTTCATGCCGCGTAGCATAGAAAAATTAGCGTCTTACCTGAAAAACGATCAAAAAATAGTAACACGCAAGCATTGCGCTAACGCCACGGAATTTGAATTATTGACGCGAAAAGGCGTTTTTCCCTACGACTATGTGGACTCTTGGCGGCGACTCGATGAGACGCAATTGCCTGCGAAAAATAATTTTTTCTCCCGATTGAGTAATGAAGATATTTCGGCGGACGATTACGCGCACGCGTGCAAAGTTTGGACTGTCTTTAATCTCAAAACGTTGGGTGAAAATTCCGACTTGTATTTGAAAACCGACGTACTCCTTCTGACAGATATTTTTGAGAACTTTCGACGAAATTGCATTAACACATACGGCCTCGATCCATTGCACTATTTTACCGCACCCGGTCTATCGTTTGATGCGATGTTAAAATGTACCAGCGTAGAATTCGAACTCTTGCTCGACGTTGACATGTTAATGTCAACGAGAAAGTCGAATGTCGAATGTTCATCGAGAAAGGTATTCGCGGTGGTGTAGCGCAGTGCTGCAATAGGTACGGGAAAGCGAATAATCGCTACATGCGTGATAACTTCAATCCAAACGAGCCCGAGTCATACTTGATGTATTACGATGTCAATAACCTGTATGGTGCAGCTATGTGTGAGTCACTACCATTCGGCTCGTTCGCTTGGGTGGAAAGATTCGGGGAACGTATCGAGAGTATTCCCGACGACGCCGAAACTGGCTACATTTTCGAAGTCGATTTGGAGTATCCTCGAGAGTTACACGACACCCACAAAGATCTGCCTCTGTGCCCCGAACACTACGTCCCTCCTGGTAGCACTCAACGAAAACTAACGACCACACTGCTTCGAAAAGAAAAATACGTCATTCATTATAGAAATTTGAAGCAATGCTTGAAATTGGGATTGCGTCTCCTAAAAATTCACAGAGTCCTCAAATTCTCACAACGCGCATGGCTGAAAAAATACATCGATATAAATACGGAATTGAGAAAGCAATCGAACAATGATTTTTAGAAAATTTTTTACAAACTCATGAACAATGCAGTGTTTGGCAAAACAATGGAAAATGTCAGGAAACATCGGGAAGTGCGACTCGTGACAAAGTGGAAGGGGCGGTGGGGGGCCGTAGCGCAGATTGCCAAGCCAACGTTCCATAGCTGCACCATATTTGACAATGACATCATCATAATCGAGCTCGATCAAGCATGTGTCCTATTCAACAAGCCTATATACACCAGATTTTCCATACTCGATATCTCCAAACTCTGGATTTGTAATTTTCATTACAATTTCATGCGCGAAAGATTCGACGATCGAGCAAAATTACTGTATACAGACACTGATAGTCTCATCTATCACATCAGCGTGCCCGACATGTATGAAACGATGAAGCGCGATATTGACAAATTTGACACGTCTGATTATTCACCCAACAATCCGTATAATATGCCTTTGCGCAATAAGAAAGTACTAGGTCTCATGAAAGATGAGAATAATGGTCGCATTATGACGGAGTTTGTAGGTTTGAGAGCGAAATTGTACTCGTTCAAGATTCTCGACTGTGATGACGCGAAGAAGACAACTAAGGGTGTACGGCGGTCAACCCTGAAATCCATCACATTCGACGACTTTAAAAATTGCTTGTTTGCGCACGAAAATCTTGTCAAGACGCAACAATTGATCACGAGTAAAAAACACATTGTACATACGGCGACGCAACAGAAAATTGCTCTCAGCTGGAGAGATGACAAAAGAGTGCTAATCCCAGATTCCACGGACACTCTTCCATGGGGTTATGATGATATGGAAACTGAATAAAAAAAGCTGTGTGTGTATGTGTAAAGATGTATTTTTTTCCATCCCCTCTCCCGGGCAAAGCGACCGATATCGGACCTATTCTGGATGTAAACAAACGTTGGCTCGCTCTTCAACTCTCTTCAGAGTAAATTTTGTTTGGTCCTTTGAATCAGTCGAGAACTATGCATCGAGGAGATGAGATTTACCGAGTGTACACGTTTATCGCATTTCTATTCGAGCGTTATCCTTTGCTAAAAAATCGCTGGCCAGACTTAATATTACACGATTTGCATTATCTTCCAACTTCGGTGATTTGGCGGAAATTACGAAAAGTTTTGAAGGGAGCGCGGCAAGAAGACTTTGCTGATGCGTTTGACAAAGGCCTGATAAACACTTTCGGCCTGCTACATTCTGTGATGCGTGTAATCAAACGACGCAATTGGGAGGAATCGGATTCTGTTGCGCCCATCGTTGATAAACACGGTAAGAATTCTCTCTCTCTCTTTAACTTACGCGCGCGCGCGTGCAGACACACACACACACACACACACACACACACACGCACACACGGATATTTTTCAGCACAAATTTGTCTTCTTCAATCGAGTGACGAAGATTCATTGCCACCATCACCACCATCCTCATCATCATCATCATCTTGTTCATCACCACCACCACCACCACCATCAAAGAGACCGCGTTTAATCGATGAGCAATCTGATGATTCATCGAAAATCGAGTCGCCATATTGCTCAAAACCAAGTGATGCATTTGTGCAATCTGATGGTGCTGTAGCTGGACCATCGGGAATAAACGCCCGTAGACTATCATCATCATCATCATCATCATCAACACTTTCGCTTCCGTCAATACGATCACGAGAACCGCCACAGCGACTATCAAGTAAGTGGGGGAGGGGGTTGCGTCGACGGGCGTCGGATTGCATCTATGCGTCGACGGGCGTCGAGTTGCATGAGTTGGTCGTGAGAGCTGTTTCTTCATATTGGATAAGACAAAGGGCAACGGTCCGAGGCTATATTTTTTCCTCCGATCTCTAGCCAACATTCTTCTGCAGTAGATGTCAACGGGTGGATTCAAATAAACCGCGCACCCATTCAACGTGAGCAGATTGACGTCAACCACGAACCACCCGACGAACCCGCTCAAGCCGACGAGAGTGACGACGACGACGACAGCTCACGGCGCAGTGAAGTTAGCGAACATACGAGTGAAGATCTTTTTGAAGAAGATAGTGAAGATTCAGGTAAAAAGACAAAAATTTTTGAGAAAAACGCATAACATTTTTTGGGGAAATACGCATTTCCTGTTGCAGGCTACGAGACGTGTACTTTTGCTAATTTGGCGCGAAGGCAACAAGTCGAAGAATTTTGGAACCTCGACGAGGAATAATTTCCCAAGCCACTCTGGACAACACCTCTCTCAAGCTTTGTCGTTGGAGTTATTCAGCAGCAGCGACCGTAAGTCTACACAAAAAAAATATCTTCCGGCTTGAATTTGACATTTTTTTTCTTTTCTCCCCCCCCCCAGATGTCTTTTCATATTCGAGGTAATTCCATCGTATTCGAAGGCATAAATATGATTTTGGTCAGTACGCACTAAATAAAAAAATTTTAAGTAAAAATATTTTTTTTATAAAAAAATTCCTCCTCTTTGTTTCTAGACCGTGGGGCCCGACCAGAATGAGTCCTTAGAGATTCAATGGCAGCATCAGTTCATAGCAGCCCCCAAAAATGTGAGAGCACGGAAGCGTGAACTTCGTGACAACACCCTCCGCGTGTGGAAGGAGGACGGTGTGAATCGCGTCTGCTGTGCCCCCGAAGCTTCAGAAATCTTTAATTTGAGACAACTTTTTGACATGACTCCGTTACATAACGCTGTGTGAGATGCGAAGGGAAAATGATGGATTTTTTTTTTCGAAGACAACTTTTTAATTAAACGTTATTTTTCACAAATCCCCTTTGTCGATCCAACTGTTGTGCGTATCGTCGAAACCGAACCACTTGACGAGCATTCGATTTCCACGCTTCCTCACCACCTTCTCAACGAGGTAAATGTCGGGATACTTGACTTTCTGGAGCTCCTCTTCATAGAAGCAGCCGGCGATGGGTTCGTTCCGATGGTCCTTGAGATTGTACGTCGTTGGATTTCTTCTTTTCACTCTGCGTATCGTGAATATTTCCGTTGTCCAATTGGGCGTATAACCCTTCTCAAATACATTCTTAAATTTGCTAATTCGCACATTATCGCCAATTTTGAATTTTTGTGATTTTTTTGCCGTTAATCGACGCTGGCGGAAAATACGATGGAGAATCTCTCTTTCATTGGTGCGATTGATATTTTTCGGTTTTTCCCGGATGGTTCGATGCACGGTGTTGTTGTATTCGGTAACGAGAGAATCCAGAATATCCATCCATTTGTACATTCCGCGAAGACTGAATTGCATCCATATTTTATTTTTTAACGTTCTATTGAAACGCTCGCAGATTGATGCTTTCAAATTGCTATACGTTGAATACATGTTTACATTGTGTCTTTTCATAAGAGCTTCAAACTGTGAATTATAAAATTCTTTTCCACGATCGACGTGCAAGTTCTTGGGTATGCGACCCTTATTGAAAATAGATTTCATGGCAATCGTCGTATCTTTACCGCTCTTGCTTCTCAACGTTATGGCCCAGGCGAATTTGGAGAATATATCGATGACGGTCAGGAGGAACTTATGTTGCGAGTTTTGCCTCGCGTACGATGACATATCTACGATATCGGCTTGCCACGTTTCATCCAGACCTCGAATGTCAACGTGTCGACGAGTATAATTTCTTCGTGCAGGCTTATGCAGCTCTCGCACGGGAGTCAGTTTTTTGTCATCATTCATGGCGCGCGCGCGCGGAGATCCACACACATCAACGTTCAACATGCGAATGGAAAAACGATCGTTTTTCCTAATAAATAATTCCAGCCTCGCGCAATTCTTCGATAATCGATAATATCTCATTGGAATGCGATGAGTTGCCTGCCACTTGAGATGCGTGGAGTAATCGAAGACGATTTACAAGCTCATTCGGATTGTCCCAGTAAACATAGTCAAATTGCATATTTTTTCTTGCCTCTTTATACATCCCCCGACCCGTACGTGCTCGAATTATTTTCGAAATATAAATCTTGAACTTGTGACTGTTTTCACGTTGCACAGCTCCGTCCGGTTTGTAATATTTTTTATGCGCGTTCGTGCCAATGATGATGTTCTCGTAATTTTTCAAATCGTTCGGTTCGAGAAAAGCGACATTGGCACTTTTTAAAATATGAGCTCCGTCAATCCCACAGTTGTCGCATAACTTTTCTCCCCCACATGAATATGCGGAGAATCGAAAATTATCGGAGAATCGCCAATCATTAATTTGGTGCTGGCAAGCATTCGCACACCGTATGTGGTATCCAGACTTTTCTTTTTACCCATACGTAACAATACGAGATATTTTTTTATCAATTCATCGACCCGACTGGGTGAATCATCATCATCATCATCATCATCATCATCATCATCATCATCATCATCATCATCATCATCATCATCATCAGCATCGGCATCATCATTGTCATCAGAGGCATCATCTTTGTGCTCATACGCCGCTGTGAAAGTTGAATCTTCCGGTGACTCATTCTTAACTTTACTCTCATTTTCTTCCTTTTCATTCTTGATTTCCTCCTCCTCCTCCTCCTCCTTCTTCAATGGTGACGTCTTGTGAGAAACGAGCTTTTCCAATGGTGTGACTATCGGTTTAAAGACATCCTGCATCGCCTGATCAGCATTATCTCTACCTATCTTTATCATTCGATGTTTTCGTCTAATTGCATCACTGGCCCTGTATGCATTGGAACAAAGAGCATCTTATTTATTGACTCGGAGGAAAGAATCAAACCCTCGTCTATACCTACCCTCATTGATACTAATATCCTTGTCAATTGTAAGGAATCCATACTTGCTGGAATTCCAACATTCGCAACATATATTTTTGAATTGTGTGTATGACATATCGGTATTGACATGGTCATCGTACACATGCTTAAGGTTCGAGTCGTCCTGTTTAAAGAGAACTATGAAATTCGTATTACCGCGTACGCGATGCTTAGGAATACGAGCGTATGTTTGAGAAAGATAGAAACAGTCCACATTCTCATGCCTTCCCATGGAGAAAAAGGCTCTCACGTTGTCCTGTTTCTCGCACGCTATATCGTCAAAGATGAATATGGAGTTTGGTCGTGTGTCGCTCGGTGACACCACTTGTTCATGCTCGTTAAATGGATGATATTCGAGACCCTTCACGGGCTGGAGGAATTGTACGAGTAACTGATATTTCGGCTGTTTCAGCGACTTTGAATAGAGATAAACGTTTTCGAATCTGAGACCATTCGGGTGTATCACGAGGGTGAGCAACGCGTTGGTTTTTCCGCAGTTTGACGGACCGCAGAATACCGCGCGAATCGTATTTGGAAGCAAATCACCATGACGCTTTTGTCCACCCTTTCCTCGAATTTGCGTAAATTCATCAAAGTTTATCCCCGGCAGCTTTCCATACGTCTTGGACTTCATCTTTGTCGCGACTGACATAATTTTGGTATAAAACGAGCTTTTACATCTATTGCCACTTCAGTCGAGCGTCAACCTTCATCATGATCAAACGTCGAGGAAAGGAGTCCGGTAAAGGTCTCCTCAATCGTATCATCAACAAACTTCCCGTTGAATTGCACTTGCCTGGATATCAGTATTGCGGACCCGGCACAAAGCTAGCTAAACGTCTAGCACGCGGCGATCCTGGAATATATCCGTTGGATGCAGCTTGCAAAGAGCACGATATCGCGTATTCGAAAAATCGTGAAAACCTTGAAGCTAGACATTCTGCGGATAAAATATTGCAGGAGAGAGCTTGGCAACGAGTTCGCGCCAGCGACGCTAGTATCGGGGAGACAACAAACGCGCTTGCCGTAGCAGGAATCATGAAAGCGAAGAGAAAATTCGGCATGGGGATTAAGAGGGGAGCAAAAATTGTTGGCTTGAAGAAAATCATCGATGCAGCGAGACAAGCCATGGTGAAGAGCGAAGATTCAAGTGCAGTCGCTGCGTCGGCCTTAAAGGGCGCCCGAGCAGCTGTCAAGAGGGCCACAAGTGGCGCGCGCAAAGTGCGTACGCCTCGAGTGTTGCCTGTACCTCGTAAAATCGGTGGCTTCCTACCGTTTCTCGTACCCATCTTTGCCGGTCTCAGCGCTGCAGGGGCGCTAGCAGGTGGTGCGGCCAACATAGTCAAAGCGGTCAAGGCCGCTCAAGCAGCGAAACGTGAGCTCGAAGAGAGCAAGCGTCACAATCGAACGATTGAAGCAATAGCATTGGGCAAAGGCTTACATCTCAAGCCGTACAAACAGGGAATGGGTCTTTTTATCGCGCCAAAAAACGTAAAGTAGAGCTACCTCACCGACCACTCACCGATGCAGATTTGCTAAAATACGCCAAAATAATGAAAATCCCCTATTTTCGTGGATGTTACATGCGAAATCAATTGCCCAAGGGTGGACCATGGCTACGCGAATGTGCCATTGTAAATCGCGATGAGGATATGGGGTCTGGCACACATTGGGTGGCGTACAAAAAACCAACAATAAAGTCCATTATTTCGATAGGTTCGGCGATCTTCAACCACCTGCCGAACTTTTGAAATACTTCGGTGTGAGCAGTGTGAATTATAATTACAAGAGGTACCAGACATACGACACATTCGAGTGTGGTCATTTGTGTCCCAAGTTTCTCTGTCGACAATTACCGCGACGAGAGAGATTTTCTCCGTATAAAAGTGGGTGATGAGGGAAAAATCGAGTCAGTTTGTCAAACGACATTATGGATAACAGTCTTACGTTGACCTTATCGGGATCATCGTCTGTGCTCGAGGCTCAATACTTTCCCCCCATTGAACTCGCCGCCCACAAGAATTATACCCTCGGACTCATCGAACTCCTAACCTACAATTCTATTCCAAATATAGACATTGGACACAACAAATTTTACGTTGGCAAGAACATTTTTACCATACCTACTGGAAGTTACGAATTAGCCGATATTGCGACATACTTGGAAAAAGAGCTGGCAAAATAAAATATTACCATTCGCATTAGGCTCAACCACAATACGCTGCGCAGTGAAATCGAGTGCAATTATGAAATATATTTCACGCCCGAGGATTCTATCGGACATATGCTAGGATTTGCACCCCGTAGACTACGAGCTGGTGAAAAGCATCAATCGGATAATCTAGTGACCATTCTCAAAGTGAACGCCTTGCGCGTCGAATGTAACCTCACAGCTGGCGCGTATATTAAGGATGTATGGCAGCTACTGCAGAGTCGTTACAGAACTGATTATGCAATTTGCAAAAATCGCATTTAAAGACTAAATAAAATAATTGTAGTATTCATTGAAGCTAAAAAGGAGATTTACCACAGCTCAAAGTAAAACATGCGGTACAGAAAGAAGAATTTTCAATTTTTAACTGCAAATTTAGTTGCTGATTTGATGTACGTTTTCCCTGATGTTGTCGTGGTTACGACATACGAGCAAAAGAAATACGAAAACGGTCCCATTTAACTCGCAATATCTCGCAAAATATATGGGCACATGTCGATTTTTTTTAACGTATCATGCATATTAGAGCGATACCGCACAAAAGTTTTTTTTACAAAAGAGTACTCCGGAAATACCTTTTTTGCCAATGTAAAGGGAATTTTGGACGTACAGTCCTATGTTCCCCGTGTTAAATGACCCAACTTTGAATTCGTTTATCTCAGCATTCACGTGGGCAAATTTTGTTTTTTTTTAATCTCAAAAAGTTCTCGATATTTTTCTTTACAATATCAGTGAGTTTCAATTCGAACAGTAGTAAATAACTTAGTTGCCATACATCCTTAACGAGCGAAGAGTACACACAATCCACGAGATTTTCCCATCCGTACCACCAGGCTATAAAATCATCGAGACACCGTTGTACATCATTTATCTACCAATCGCGAGCAAGACGATAGACAACATTCAACTGCGAATAGTGGATCAGGACGGTGATTTGGTGAACTTTCGCGGTGAAACAATAACCATACGCTTATACATCAAATCGCAATGGGTATAGTCTTTCACAGAGTCGCGAGCACTTATAAAAACAATACTTCGTCGATGAGAGAGTCCAGTAGTCGATGGACACGCACACCGCTAACACCGCAGAACGTGCTGTTTTTGCGGAGTTTGGGTCTACGAATACGTGAAAAAATCGCATGAAAAACTACATAATCTGCATTGCGTGCGTATGCTGTTTGAGATGGAGGCGGAAATAACTGATATCAAAACCCCCGTCATCTTCGATGATTCCATCGCGCACTATGAGATTCATGCTCATCAGCCGTATGCATCAACAACCTTCAATAACAGTGATGAAATACGTATTTCCATTCAGCATCAAGACATATGCATACTTCCCAGTCAAAGTTCGCTACGCGTATGCGGGCGAGTCACCAAAGCCGATGGCACAATCGCCGCCAATACACATTTCGCAAACAATGGCATTTGCTATTTGTTCGACGACGTGAGATACGAGCTCAATGCCATGGAAATAGATCGATGTAAAAATGTGGGCATAACGAGCTCGATGAAGGGATACGCATCCGTGAGTCAATCCAAGAACTATAAGCTTGAGAATGCTGGCTGGTATGATGTTCGCAGCGGGCACGCTGTCGCAGATGACGATGGGAATTTTGACGTATGCATACCGCTGAGTATGATCCTCGGTTTCGCCGAAGATTATCAAAAAATCATTGTGAACGCGAAGCATGAATTGATTCTATTGAGATCGAAGACTAATGATAATGCGATATGGCAAGCCGCAGGTAAGGATGACATCAAATTCACGTTGAAAAAAGTAGAATGGCTCGTACCGTACGTGACACTCTCCAATAAGCATAAAATCCAACTTCTCAAGTTTATCGGTAAAGACACACCGATACCCATGACTTTCCGCTCATGGGAATTGTACGAGTACCCAATGCTCCCCGCAACCTCAATACACATGTGGGCCGTGAAGACATCTACGCAACTTGAGAAGCCACGATATGTCATTCTAGCCTTCCAGACCGATCGTAAAAATAAGAAAAGCGCAAATGCGTGTAATTTCGATCATTGTGACATCACAGATGTCAAACTCTACCTCAATTCGTAAAGTTATCCCTATGGGAATTTGAATCTGGACATTGCGCAGAACCAATATGCGCTTCTCTATCAAATGTATGCAAACTTTCAATATTCGTACTACAATAGAGAGCCCGAACCATGCTTGAAAAAATTGGATTTCATAAAGTATGCTCCACTCATTGTCATTGATTGCTCGAAGCAGAACGATTCTCTCAAGTCCGGCCCCGTTGACGTACGCATCGAATTCGAATCAAAGACCAATATTCCCGCCAATACTTCCGCATACTGTCTCATTCTCCATGATCGTCTTGTCAAGTACAATCCGATAGGTGGCGGGGTAAGAAAGTTGATATAGAGTTGAGATCACGCGCCCCCCTTCAGTCATCATGGAGTTTATCGTTGATGTGCAAGGCTTCAAGCCACCGATTAACAAATTCGTCCCGAAGGAAATATCAATTGTCGAGGTGGCGAGCGTTGACTGCAAGCCCTTGACGTTTCTCTTCGAACCACCGTACGCGTGGAATTCTCTGCCGGGAAAGTACAAGAGTACGAATCTGTGGTTGATCATATGTGGAGATCATCGAACTGGAGACTCTGGATTGCCCATCGTTGGAGAAACTTGCGACAAAAGAGCTGAGAAACAACGGATGTCCCTACCATGCGATTCTCCACCCGAAATTCAAATGTGCCTACGATAATGTGAAATGTCTGGAGAGATGGTTGAAAGAGGATGCGAGGAAATAAATTTTTTTGTTGTCGATTACATAATTTTTCTTATTATTTACAAAAAAAATTTTTTTACAAAATGTTGTCCCATTCCCACGCACACACACACACACACACACACACACACACACATGCACGCACGCACACGTACGCACGCACGCGCACACACACACACACATAGAAAATGTTCTTAATACTGTGATGGCGAGGTTCGTGGATTTCTTCGCACCAGATCTCATCTAAGCGCTGACGTCAGCCTGGAGCGCCTTGGTGATCCGAAACACAATATTTTTGCCATGGATTCGCGGCCGCGAGGTTAGCAGAATTCCAGGTCTGAACATCTCCGCCAACATCGAGCCTTTGTGATGTGTTTTTTTTCCGAGACCCCATAGCGACTCGGGGTTTCTTCACCTGGAGAACAAAAAACAACAGCATTTTTTCACTTGCAATTCACTTGAGCAGTCAATCGACATTAGTCGCCTTCCTCCTCACCGCGCACTGCATTCGCGAGGTTCGTTTGCCAGGTTTTTGAATTCCATGCTATTGAACTTTCCACCGATGTAGACCATGCATAGATCTCCGTTGTACGCTGACGCCAACATCGTCTGGAACGTCGCCGCATTCGTTTCAAGTACCTTGCTGATCCTCCCCGGTAGAAATACGGTAAACTCGTTGCGAATGTCAATCACGAACTTTTTGCCATATCTCGTGTTCACTTCCCGTATGTTGGTAATGGGATACTCCGACTCGGGGGTCAACTCGTTCAATTTCTTCGCCGGAAGAAAATCTGCGTATTTACCAATCTTATTGATCGCGTCCATTTTTCACTTGCCGTTTGATCGTTCGAAGCTGTCTTCACGAGATTATATACTTGCCCCCTCCACTCTGAATCCTCGACCAATGACGTTTGTCGGTGAGGAGATTTTTCGCGCCGTGGCTCCAAATTTATTTTTTCAAATATCATCCTCAGCGAATGAATCTGCGCCCACGAGTCTTTTTCTCCTTTCAATTGTTGAATGTCTTGCAACAATCGTTCGATGCGCACTTTTAATTCACCGCTCTTGCACGCATTTTTTTCGTTGCGGCGTATGATTCCGCCGCCTTCCGTGACAACTTCTCAACAAGAGCCTATTTTTTCCGTGAATCACCTACAGCTCCGTATCGCCCGGGACGAACATTATCATTATATGTTTCACTCCTTTGATCTTTGGAACTTTTGAATCGGACGGAGGGAGGGCCTTTTCGACATTGATCTTCAGCAAACTTTTTGAAATTTTGAGAAACAGGATTTTTTGAATCTCTGAAATGACTCATGTTGACGGGGAAACGCTATACTGACGAATATTTTTCTAGACACCCCCACTTATAGTCCCCTTCATCATGGCGGCCGAGTTTCAACGCGTTTATCGATATCGCATTTTATTTGGGGGGGGGGGGGGGGCCTTTGTCAAGCGCAGCATCCACAAGGTGTGTGTGTGTTTGTGTGTGTGTGTGTGTGTGTGTCGGCACGCGCGTGCAAATAGAACGTCGCATCGCTCGAGTATAAACAGTGGTCTTTTTAAATTGAGGGCACGAGGGTCCGAGCGCGGAAAAATGTTTAAAAAATATAATTCGTAGAAATCTGAGGAAATCTCGCCGCCATTTTGGCGCTATCAAATGTCACCGGCCGATGATAAATTCTCGGAAAATAATCATTCAACACCTCAATTCGCCGGTTTCAACACGTCGATAAACAAAACTATCGCATCTCGGCGAGTTGGGGGGGGGGGGGGGGCGGCTTTGTCAAGCCACGGCAAGCGCCCGATGACTCACCACCCACAAATGTTTAAAACAATTTCGGAGAAATCGGACCCTCCACTCCTCCTCCCACTGCCCGCCCCTCTTCCCGCGGGAGGGGAGGGGAACTCCCTTTTACTACAAAGCACTTCGACTCTTTGTCAGTCGTTGCGCGGCCTCGCTAGGAATCGGACGTGTGTCCCGTGTTTACCCCCCCCCCCCCATTCCGCCGAATTCCATTCGGGGCAAAGGGGACTTACCACCATCGGTCGGTAAGCAGGTGAGCCCTACCATCGGTGGGTAAGCAGGTGAGCATCACCATCAGTCGGTAAACAGTGCAGCCCTACCATCGGTCGGTAAGTAGAAACATCGACAGTTGATCATGAGGCCGAAACGGAACCGAACCCTACGCGACCATCCGCCGATAAGTCGGGAATCAACTTTTTTTGGTTCGTTTCTCAACTAAGTCGGTAAATGTCGGTAGTAGGAATTTTGATCCCGTTTCGGCCTCATTACACTACTAGCGGGACAGCAAATTTAAGGGGGTAAACCCCTAACCTAAATTTGTTCATCACCGTCGTGTTTTCTGTGTTTAACATGCATCCGCGGGGTCAAAATATTCTCCTGCGTTTTTAAATTATTACGTTTTTAAATTTTTACATTTTAAGGGTAAACTACCCCCCCCCCCCTAATTGCTTTTCGTTTGAAGTTTCGCAAAAGGTTTTCTGAATTTCGTTAAAACTGCTTTCATTTCATCGGTAATATAAATTTTATGCTTGTGTGTGCAGGCATATTCGTTTCGAGCTTTAGGAGCGTAGGAAATATGCCAAAATATATTAAAAACATGTTCGTTAACCTACTGTAAAACCCTCAGTTTCATTAATATGTTAAATTAAATAAACGGTAAAAATAATAAAAATATACATTCCTCCCCAAAACTACGTCGCTGTCTAAATTATCGCTTGATCCAGGCGCATCATCGTTCCGAAATATACGAAGTGAGCATTATAACTTATTCCTGGAAATTATTATAATTAATGATATAGTAGAAGTGTATATTAGTAGTGTAATGGTGCCAGTTCTAACCGACCTGTACTTACCGACCGATGGTAGGGCTGCACTGCTTACCGACCGATGGTGAGGCTCACCTGCTTACCAACCGATGGTAGAACTCACCTGCTTACCGATCGACGGTGGTAAGTCCCACCTTCGCCTCGAATTGAATTCGGCGGAATGGGCGGCGGCGGCGGGGGGGGGGGGGGTAAACACAGGGACACACGTCCGATTCCTAGCAAGGCCGCGCACCGACTGACAAAGAGTCGAAGTGCTTTGTAGTAAAAGGGCGTTCCCCTCCGCTCCCGCGGGAAGAGGGGGCGGCGGGAGGAAGAGCGGAGGGTCCGATTTCTCAGAAATTGTTTTAAACATTTGTGGGTGGTGAGTCATTGGGCGCTTGCGGTGGCTAGACAAAGCCCCCCCCCCACTCCTCTTGCTGAGATGCGATAGCTTTGTTTATACATCGACGTGTTGAAACCACCGAATTGAGGTGTTGAATGATTATTTTCTGAGAATTTATCATCGACCGAAGAGTGACATTTGATAGCGTCAAAATGGCGGCGGGATTTCGTCAGATTTCTTTTCTACGCGTTATATTTTTTAAACATTTTGTGGGGAGGTGGTGAGAAAATAAACAGATGAAAAGACCGCTGTTTATACTCGAGCGATGCGACGTTCCATTTGCACGCGCGTGCCGACACACACACACACACACACACCTTGTCGATGCTACGCTTGATAAAGCCCCCCCCCCCCCCCCCAAATCAAATGCGATATCGATAAACGCGTTGAAACTCGGCCGCCATGTTGAAGGAGACTATAAGTGGGGGTGTCTAGAAAAATATTCGTCAGTATAGCGTTTCCCCGTCAACATGAGTCATTTCAGAGATTCAAAAAATCCTGTTTCTCAAAATTTGAAGATGTTTGCTGAAGATCAATTTCGAAAAGGCCCTCCCCCCTCCGATTCAAAAGTTCCAAAGATCAAAGGGAGTGAAGCATATAATGATAATGTTCGTCCCGGGCGATATGGAGCTGTAGGTGATTCACGGAAAAAATAGGTCCTTGTTGAGAAGTTGCCACGGAAGGCGGCGGAATCATGCGCCGCAACGAAAAAAATGCGTGCAAGAGACGTGAATTAAAAGTGCGCATCGAACGATTGTTGCAAGACATTCAACAATTGAAAGGAGAAATAGACTCGTGGGCGCAGATTCATTCGCTGAGGATGATATTTGAAAAAATTAATTTGGAGCCACGGCGCGAAAAATCTCCTCACCGACAAACATCATTGGTCGAGGATTCAGAGTGGAGGGGGAATGGTGGAGGGGGCAAGTATATAATCTCGTGAAGACAGCTTCGAACGATCAGACGGCAAGTGAAAAATGGACGCGATCAATAAGATTGGTAAATACGCAGATTTTCTTCCGGCGAAGAAATTGAACGAGTTGACCCCCGAGTCGGAGTATCCCATCACCAACATACGGGAAGTGAACACGAGATATGGCAAAAGTTCGTGATTGACATTCGCAACGAGTTTACCGTATTTCTACCGGGGAGGATCAGCAAGGTACTTGAAACGAATCTGGCGACGTTCCAGACGATGTTGGCGTCAGCGTACAACGGAGATCTATGCATGGTCTACATCGGTGGAAAGTTCAATAGCATGGAATTCAAAAAACTGGCAAACGAACCTCGCGAAGGCAGTGCGCGGTGAGGAGGAAGGCGACTATTGTCGATTGACTCAAAAAAGTGACTCACGTGCGAGAGCTGCATAAGCCTGCACAACGAAATTATACTCGTCGACACGTTGACATTCGAGGTCTGGATGTAACGTGGCAAGCCGATATCGTAGATATGTCATCGTACGCGAGGCAAAACTCCCAACATAAGTGTTCAGGCTCCTCATTGGGTCAATCATTTTAAGCATCGGTAGTGGGGACACTTCCCCATTTTCTGGAGTCGACGCGCGATCACCGTTTAGTTTAGTTCCTGCTCGATTACGAGCGTGTATAGAACCAAGGCAAATAAATGCAAAAATCGCCGAATGCGTACAAAAATATTCCTCACAATTCCCTTCATTATAAGAAGCCAAAAAAAAGAGAAAATACGTGCCGTGCACCCGCCTACCACAAGAGGCGCGAACATATGGTCCTTCGAGCCGGATATTTATCCAGAAATGCATTGAAACTCGCGAGTGTTTGTGATAGCCAGCGCATGCGACTATAAGACAAGCATTGTCTGTCGCATCTAGTGCAAGCATCCAAGCGTTCATCAAAATTCACCCGTGACTGACATTGACAATTACACCAGTATTGTGCATGAGCTATCGAGTTCGCGCATACACAATTTCAATCGATGCCGCATCAGCGTCTTCGTTCAACTTCGATCGACGCTGCACCAATAAGCGTCTTCGTTCAACTTCAATCGATGCCGCATCAACGTCTTCGTTCAACTTCGATCGACGCTGCACCAATAAGCGTCTTCGTTCAACTTTAATCAACGTCGCATCAGCATTTTCGATAACAAAGGTGATCGGAGTACATACGATGCACCGGCATGCCGCCTAACCGTCAGGCATCAGTCAGCTAGTCTTCAGGTGAGTCTCTATTCTCCCATCCCTATATCATTCACTTTTTTATTCTCGTCGCCTCAATCTTCTCCTGAATCCGCGCTTCGATCTGAAAATTATGGATGGTGAAGGCAATATTCCTGCTAACCAATTGTCGGCTTCCAAGCGAAGAGAGCTCGTATCACGACGAACGCAAGCTAAATCCGCATGTACGCGCGCAAAAAATTATCTTGATGGATTAGGCGATCAAGATGTCTCCGTCATTGAGCTTCGGCATCGACAAGCGAGATTTCGCGACTGCTGGCAACAATTTTCGGAATCTCAATTGATTCTTGAGAGTTTTGAAACGAGCGATCAAGAAATCGCTGTTCATGAGGCAGAGCGTGAAGCGTTCGAAGAAAAATATTTTCGCGTTGAAACAAAATTCGAAGAGCTCTTGATCACGCGTGGTGCTGTTGCTGGCCAAGCGGTAATGAATCCTGTAAGGGGGACTGTGACCGACAACAATGTACATAACACGAATGTAAACATGAAGCTTCCGCGTATCGAGTTGCCGACTTTCTCGGGTTCATACGAAAATTGGCGTGCTTTTCACGACATATTCAGCACAATGATACATACTAATACCGCGTTGCCAACAATACAAAAATTTCAATACTTAAAGGCATCACTTAAAGGTGAAGCTGCGGAAGTAATCAGCTCTTTCGAAATATCACAAAACAATTACACAGAGGCATGGGCTATGCTCATTGAGCGATACGATAATCAACGGGTTATCGTTCAGAAGCACATAAAGGCTATTTTCGAACAAGCGGTACTGAACAAAGAAAATTATTCGGATCTTCGACAACTTCTCGATACCGTTCTCAAGCACTTACGCGCGCTCAAGGTTCTCGGACGCTCAACAGACCATTGGGACGATCTCCTGATTCACATAATTACTAGCAAGATACCCCCGATGACAAACAAGGAATGGGAAACCAGTCTCAAGGACGCTACTATACCAACCCTTAAACAGCTGACGGATTTCTTAACGCACCGATGTCACGCGCTCGAAGCGATCGATAGAAAGCCGTCTACATCAAGTAATCAGGAGAAACCATTTTTGAAAAAATCCACAATAGCGAGCGTGGTAACCGATAAACAATCGTGTTTTTTCTGTAAGGGTGACCACCCACTTTTCCACTGCAGTTCGTTCCTAGAGTTGTCGGCCGATCGTCGGCACCAAGAAATAAAGAATTTTAAGCTGTGTGTGAATTGTTTGAAAAGCACCGACCATCGTCCGAAAGATTGTCGTGGCGGTTCATGCAAAAAATGTAATAAAAGGCATAACACGTTGTTACACTTCGAGTTAAGTCAAAATAAAGACAGTTCGACTACTCAGGCGCCCTCTGAAAAATCGGGTACAACGAGTGTAACGTCGCTCGCAAGCGCTGAATCTTCCTTCACCTGCCAAACGCATCGCGCGCTGTTGTCTACCGCGATTGTACAAATCAAGGACGATAAAGGCAACATGCACGCTTGTCGCGTGTTGCTCGATAGTGGTTCTCAATCCCACTTCATAACTTCTGAGATTGCAAACAAATTAGGTCTAAAGTTGCGGCCTACTCATATACCGATATATGGGGTGGGAGAAGCGGAAGCGGAAACGCATTCTTCTACAAGTGTCACTATACTTTCAAGATTCAACGCCTTTCAGCTCAAACTCGATTGTCTGGTACTACGTAAAATTACGCCAGACATTCCTGCGGTCTCCATCAGCAGCTCGGATATCCAAATTCCCCCAGGAATTACTCTCGCCGATCCGGATTTTCTAAAATCAGCGAAAATCGACATGTTAATCGGTGTTGGCGCCTTTTGGGATCTCATGTGCGTAGGACAGATTAAGGGAACCGCACGTCAACCTTATTGGCAAAAAACTCATTTAGGCTGGATCGCTGCAGGAGGGTTCGCAACGATAACGGCGCTCCAGTCACCCACGATATGCAATCTTGCAACAATCGACGATCTCAACAAGACGCTGACACGCTTCTGGGATATCGAGCACGGCGCGCGGAAGGATGCACTCACGCGCGACGAACGCCAATGCGAACAATATTTCGACTCCACCGTCAAAAGGAACGCCGAAGGGCGGTTTATGGTCAAGTTACCAATCAAAATCAAGGAAATGTCCCGTCTGGGGGAATCTAAGGAAATAGCGATACGAAGATTCAAAAATCTGGAGAGGCGTCTAACTCGGGAACCTGAATTGAAGGCCGAATACACGAAATTCATTCACGAACATGAGTCATTGGGACACATGCGGAAACTGCGAGGCATCGAGTCGTCCACGCGTCCCCATTACTATCTTCCGCATCATTGCGTATTGAAGGAGAACAACAGTACCACAAGGTTGAGAGTTGTGTTTGACACATCATGCAAGACAACGACAGGGATATCACTCAACGACGCTCTCATGGTTGGACCTACGTTGCAACAGGATTTATTTTCTATTTTGGCAAGATTTCGAACCTTCAAATACGTCTTAGTGGCCGACATCGCGAAAATGTACCGTCAGGTACTAGTCGACAAGTCACAAACCTCCTTACAGCGAATCATTTGGCGCGACAATGTACAGGATCACCTCGACGAATTTGAGCTCTTGACTGTCACGTACGGTACAGGGCCGGCCTCCTTTCTTGCTATAAAGGCGCTCAGAACTCTTGCTGAAATAGAGGCTGATGCATTTCCGGCTGCATCGCGTATCGCTATGCGAGATTTTTACGTAGATGATTTGATCACCGGAGCGAACACAATGCTAGAAGCCGTCCGAATACGTGATGAAATTATTGCACTACTCGCCAAGGGTGGTTTCGATCTTCGGAAATGGGCCACAAACGACTCAGAACTCCTAAAGGACATACCAGTTGTTGCGACAACGAACGCGGTTCTCTCGCTTTACAAGGATGACAGCTTCAAGACGCTTGGAGTGCAATGGAACCCAGCGAGTGATAGTTTTCAATATAAGATTATCGCTGATTCGTGCCGCGCAAAACGCATTACAAAGCGAACGATATTGTCTGAAACAGCTCAGATATTCGACCCGTTAGGCTTACTGGGCCCAATAATTGTATCGGCAAAAATCCTCATCCAAAAATTGTGGACTCTACATCTAGATTGGGACGAATCACTGCCAATCGGCTTACACACTCAATGGATAATATTCACATCGGAACTGAAACAATTAAACGAGCTTCGAATTCCGCGTCGGGCGATCCACTGTGAAGAAGTAGGACTCGTCGAATTACATGGGTTTTGCGATGCCAGTCAAGACGCTTACGGAGCCTGCGTAAATTTGCGCACAACTGATTCCGAAGGAAAACACTCTACAAGCTTATTATGCTCTAAATCGCGTGTCGCGCCACTGAAGGCTGTGTCCATACCCAGATTAGAGCTGTGCGGCGCCCTACTATTGGCACAACTCATCGAGAAGGTAGCGTCAATTCTCGATTTGAAGATCAACGCCATGCAATATTGGACGGATTCAAGAATAGTCATCGACTGGATAAGATCGCCAAGCCGGAAATTCAACGCCTTTGTGGCAAATAGAATCGGAGAAATCCAGCAAATCACGGCCATCGATAATTGGCATCACGTCGGCACAAAGGAAAATCCAGCTGATATTCTGTCTCGTGGCACAAACCCGGCTTCTTTCATGCAGCAGCAATCCTGGTGGAGTGGTCCGTTGTGGCTAAAAGAAGATCGATCATCGTGGCCTGAGATCGAACCATCAATCGAAATTTCGGACGAGCTGCCGGAGCAGCGCAAACTCCCGATTGCGGCATTCGTTTCCCCATCAGCTTGGGATCTTACGGATCGTTTTTCCTCCCTCACTCGAATGGTCAAGATAGTTGCAATGTGCCTTAGATTCGCGCACAACGCCCTTTCAAAAAAAAACGGTCATCCTAAAAAATTGGGCCCTGTTTCCGCGTGTGAGATTGAGTCTACCCTGAAAATCATCGTCAAAAAGGTTCAAGAAATCGCCTTTCACGAAGAAATCGTATCGTTGAAAAAAGGTGACGAAATCGCGAAGAAGAGTCGATTATTTGGATTAAGTCCTTTCATCGATCCCGAGGGACTTCTGAGAGTTGGTGGAAGACTTAGAAATGCAAATATTTCATACGCGGCTAAGCATCCTCTGGTCCTGCCAGGTCATCACAAATTAACGCAGCTAGTCATCGAGCACGAGCATAAAAAAGGGTTGCACCCTGGTCCTCAAACCACTCTCTCTGCCGTCCGGTCACGTTATTGGCCGATTGGTGCGCCCAGCGTTGTCCGAAGCGTCATTAAAAAATGCATAGTGTGCTTCAAGGCAAAACCACACTCATCAGTACAAATCATGGGAGATCTTCCGTCTCCTAGGGTGAATCCTTCACGTCCGTTCAGCAACGTCGGCGTGGATTATTGCGGGCCGATCTACTTGCGAGAGGGAAAACGCCGCAACGCAAAAAAATCGAAGGCTTGGATAGCTATTTTCGTGTGTCTTGCCACGAAGGCGATTCACATCGAGATCGTATCGGATTTATCCGCTGATGGATTTATCAGTGCACTGAAACGTTTTGTCGGCCGTCGAGGCAAACCATCGGACGTGTTCTCCGACAACGGAACGAATTTTGTAGGAGCTAACCGCGAACTTGAGGATCTGCGAGAATTATTTAATCGCGAAGAGGTAAGACGTAAAATCGTCAACGAAACTTCATTTGACGCCATTACATGGCACTTCATTCCTCCGCGAGCACCGCATCATGGTGGCCTCTGGGAGGCAGCAGTGCGATCGATGAAACATCACTTCTGTCGTGTCGCGGGTGAAGGGTCATTGACCTTCGAGGAAGCTGCCACTATACTTATTCAGATCGAAGCAATACTTAACTCTCGACCTTTGACACCTATGTCCTCTGATCCTAATGACCAATTTTATCTAACTCCCGGTCATTTCCTAATTGGAGACTCACTAACTTCGCATCCAGAACCGAGCCTGTTACATTTGCCATTGAACCGTTTGTCTCGGTGGCAACGAATTGAACAAATTCGACAACACTTCTGGAAACGCTGGGTTTCCGACTACCTACATCAAATGCAACAACGCACTAAATGGAAGCGTGATGATGGTCCCCAACTCGAGGTTGGCCAATTAGTAGTCGTCCGTGAGGATAACCTGCCGCCACATTCTTGGGTCATCGGCCGCATTGTTCAAACCCATCCGGGTCCCGACGATGTTGTACGGGCCGCTACCATCAAGACGCCGAGGGACATCATCAAAAGGGCGTCCCCGAAGCTTTGCATCCTTCCAATTGAACAATAGTTTGATTTCACGTTTTTTTTCTTTTTTTTTTTCTTTTAAATTATCTTATTGTTCTTTGAGATTTTGTTTTGGGCAAGTTTGTTTGTTTTTGTTGATATGTACGATATATCAAGGCGCGCGGTATGTTCAGGCTCCTCATTGGGTCAATCATTTTAAGCATCGGTAGTGGGGACACTTCCCCATTTTCTGGAGTCGACGCGCGATCACCGTTTAGTTTAGTTCCTGCTCGATTACGAGCGTGTATAGAACCAAGGCAAATAAATGCAAAAATCGCCGAATGCGTACAAAAATATTACTCACAATTCCCTTCATTATAAGAAGCCAAAAAAAAGAGAAAATACGTGCCGTGCACCCGCCTACCACAAGAGGCGCGAACAATAAGTTCCTCCTGATCGTCATCGATATATTCTCCGAATTCGCCTGGGCCATACCGTTGAGAAGCAAGAGCGGTAGAGATACGACGATTGCAATGAAATCTATATTCAATCAGGGTCGCACACCTAAGAACTTGCACGTCGATCGTGGAAAAGAATGTTATAATTCATAGTTTGAAGCTCTTATGAAAAGACACAATGTAAACATGTGTTCGACGTATAGCAATTTGGAAGCATCAATCTGCGAGCGTTACAATAGAACGCTAAAAAATAAAATGTGGATGCAATTCAGTCTTCGCGGAACGTACAAATGGATGGATATTCTGTATTCTCTCGTTTCCGAAACCAACAACACCGTGCATCGAACCATCCGAGAAAAACCGAAAAATATGGCACGATTACGATATCTTTGGCGCCTTTATTTGACCCTGATTTATTGATATTTCGCCCAAAATAAGACTTTTTTCAAGAGTGACAAAAATTGAAATTCGTCGTTTAGAGGGGTGAAACAGGGGGTTGAAAGTCGAAGCATTATTATGTTTGTGGTTCCCAATTTTGACCATGTAGCGTCCATATTCGATAGAAAATGCGACTTTTTCGCAGGGTAATGAAACTCGAAAATGCGGCTTTAAAGGATTGAAGAGGAGGGTGTTAAAATTTGGCTGTACATATATTTGAACATAATTTTTGTTGAATCTGTTATTTTCTCTATGAAAAAATTCCTTTAAAAATTAGGATAAACTTCCGAAAAACTGTTACCTCCGATTGGCTTCAAATTTGGCACAGACCTTCTTTTTGACGATATAAGAGACCCTATGAAAAGGAATTTCTGCGTAACGCAATATTTTTTTGAGATATTGAATTTTGAAAATCGGTAATTTGCTCAATCATGTATATACAAACATGTAATACATACGGTAAACGCCACTACTACCACAAACACACACGTGGGCGTGAAGCACTTTTCATGTGTATGCGTAATCGTTAAGTGAGTTTGGAGCACCTTCGATGTGTGTGTGGAATCGTTGGGTGGGTCTGGAGCACCTTCGATGTGTGTGTGGAATCGTTGGGTGGGTGTGGAGCACCTTCGATGTGTGTGTGGAATCGTTGGGTGGATGTGGAGCACCTTCGATGTGTGTGTGGAATCGTTGGGTGGGTCTGGAGCACCTTCGATGTGTGCGTGGAATCGTTGGGTGGGTCTGGAGCACCTTCGATCACACACACACACACACACACACACACACACACACACACACACACACACACACACACACACACACACACACACGCGCGCGCGCGCGCGCGCGCGCGCGCACGCACGCACGCACGCACGCACGCACGCACGCACGCACGCACGCACGCACGCAGCAGAGAGGGTTTGGAGTCGTTAAATACTGCGGAAATGACGAGCCGCGGGTCCTGATCTCTGCAAACACACCCACACGCAAAACGGCCCTTTTTAGGGCCAGGAATTCTTACAGACAACCTCCACGCGGTGAATTCTGGGTAACGCAAATAGTCTGTGGACTGCCGTTTTTGTGTGTATTAAAATAACCGAGTTTCAGAAAAGCGAACGACGAATTATGACAAAACAATGTGAAACGCACGGCGAATTGAATGTACGTCGAAAATCGAAAAAGTACATTTTTTTCTTCTTCGGAGCGCTGTAAATCCGAAACTAAGGCTTAAAATGAAAAAAAGTTATTCTTCTTTTTCGTATTTTTTTGGCTCATTTTTCATAACCCAACCATAAAATGCAGGCGCCAAAGATACCGTAATGTCCCCAAAAATATCAATCACACAAATGAAAGAGAGATTCTCCGTCGTATTTTCCGCCAGCGTCGATTATCGGCAAAAAAATCACAAAAGTTCAAAATTGGCGATAATGTGCGAATTAGCAAATTTAAGAATGTATTTGAGAAGGGTTATACGCCCAATTGGACAACGGAAGTATTCACGATACGCAGAGTGAAAAAACGAATCCAACGACGTACAATCTCAAGGACCATCGGAACGAAACCATCGCCGGCTGCTTCTACGAAGAGGAGTTCCAGAAAGTCAAGTATCCCGACATTTACCTCGTTGAAAAGGTGGTCAAGAAGCGTGGAAATCGAATGCTTGTCAAGTGGTTAGGTCTCGACGATACGCACAACAGTTGGATCGACAAAGGAGATTTGCGAAAAAAACGTTTAATTAAAAAGTTGTCTTCGAAAAAAAAATCCATCATTTTCCCTTCGCATCTCACACAGCGTTATGTAACGGAGTCATGTCTAAAAGTTGTCTCAAATTAAAGATATCTGAGGCTTCGGGGGCACAGCAGACGCGATTCACACCGTCCTCCTTCCACACGCGGAGGGTGTTCTCACGAAGTTCACGCTTCCGTGCTCTCACATTTTTGGCGGCTGCTATAAACTGATGCTGCCATTGAATCTCTAGGCACTCATTCTGGTCGGGCCCCACGCTCTAGAAACAAAGAGGAGGAATTTTTACTTAAAATATTTTTATTTAGTGCATACTTACCAAAATCATATTTATTCCTTCGAATACGATGGAATTACCTCAAATATGAAAAGACATCTGGGGGAAAAGAAAAAATGTCAAATTCAAGCCGGAAGATATGTTTTTTTGTATAGACTTACGGTCGCTGCTGAATAACTCCACAGACAAAGCTTGAGAGAGGTGTTGTCCAGAGTGGCTTGGGAAATTATTCCTCGTTAAGATTCCAAAATTCTTCGACTTGTTGCCTTCGCGCCAAATTAGCAAAAGTACACGTGTCGTAGCCTGCAACAGGAAATGCGTATTTCCCCAAAAATGTTATGCTTTTTTCCCCAAATGTTGTCTTTTTACCTGAATCTTCACTATCTTCTTCAAAAAGATCTTCACTCGTATGTTCGCTGACTTCACTGCGCCGTGAGCTGCCGTCGTCATCGTCGTCACTCTCGTCGGCTTGAGCGGGTTCGTCGGGCGGTTCGTGGTTGACGTCAATCTGCTCACGTTGAATGGGCGCGCGGATTATTTGAATCCATCCGTTGACATCTACGGCAGAAGAATGTTGGCTAGAGTTCGGAGGAAAAAATCTAGCCTCGGACCGTTGCCCTTTGTCTTATCCAATATGAAGAAACAGCTCTCACGACCAACTCTTGCAACTCGACGCCCGTCGACGCAACCCCCTCCCCTACCTACTTAATAGTCGCTGTGGCGGTTCTCGTGATCGTATTGACGGAAGGATAATGATGATGATGATAGTCTACGGGCGTTTATTCCCGATGGTCCAGCTACAGCACCATCAGATTGCACCAGCGCATCACTTGGTTTTGAGCAATATGGCGCCACGATTTCCGACGAATCATCAGATTGCTCATCGATTAAACGCGGACTCTTTGATGGTGGTGGTGATGAACAAGATGATGATGATGATGATGATGATGAGGATGGTGGTGATGGTGGCAATGACTCTTCGTCACTCAAATGAAGAAGATAAATTTGTGCTGAAAAATATCCGTGTGTGTGTGTATGTGTGCGCGCGTGCGTGAGTGAAAGAGAGAGAGAATTCTTACCGTGTTTATCAACGATGGGCGCAACAGAATTCGATTCCTCCCAATTGCGTCGTTTGATTACATGCACCACAGAATGTAGCAGACCGAAGGTGTTTATCAGGCCTTTGTCAAACGCATCAGCAAAGTCTTCTTGCCGCGCTCCCTTCAAAACTTTTCGCAATTTCCGCCAAATCACCGAAGTCGGAAGATAATGCAAAACGTGTAATATTAAGTCTGGCCAGCGATTTTTTAGCAAAGGATAACGCTCGAATAGAAATGCGATAAACGTGTACACTCGGTAAATCTCGTCTCCTCGATGCATGGTTCTCGACTGATTCAAAGGGCCAAAAAAAATTTACTCCGAAGAGAAAACGTTGAAGAGCGAGCCAACGTTTGTTTACAACCAGAATAGGTTCGATATTGGTAGCTTTTCCCGGGAGAGGGGATGGAAAAAAAATACGTCTTTACACACACAGCTTTCTTTTTATTCAGTTTCCATATTATCATAACCCCATGGAAGAGTGTCCGTGGAATCTGGGATTAGCACTCTTTTGTCATCTCTCCAGCTGAGAGCAATTTTCTGTTGCGTCGCCGTATGTACAATGTGTTTTTTACTCATGATCAATTGTTGCGCCTTGACAAGATTTTCGTGCACAAACAAGCAATTTTTAAAGTCGTCGAATGTGATGGATTTCAGGGTTGACCGCCGTAGACCCTTAGCTCTCTGTTTCGCGTCATCACAGTCGAGAATTTTGAACGAGTACAATTTCGCTCTCAAACCTACAAACTCCGTCATAATACGACCGTTATTCTCATCTTTCATTAGACCTAATACTTTCTTATTGCGCAAAGGCATATTGTACGGATTGTTTGGTGAATAATCAGACGTGTCAAATTTGTCAATATCACGCTTCATCGTTTCATACATGTCGGGCACGCTGATGTGATAAATCAGACTATCAGTGTCTGTATATAATAATTTTGCTCGATCGCTGCATCTTTCGCGCATGAAATTGTAATGAAAAATATAAATCCACAGCTTGGAGATATCGAGTATGGAAAATCCGGTGTATATAGGCTTGTTGAATAGGACGCATTCTTGATTGAGCTCGATTATGACAATGTCATTGTCAAATATGGTGCAGCTATGGAATGTTGGCTTGGCAATCTGCGCTCCGGCCCCCCACCGCCCCTTTCACTTTTTCACCAGTCGCACTTCCCGATGATTCCTGACATTCTCCATTGTTTTGCCAAAGACTGCGTTGTTCATGAGTTTGTTCATGGGACAGTCCAAACTTTGCACGCGTGCGCGTAATCGTTCGCCGAAATATCTTCATTGCTCAATCGGGAGAAAAAATTATTTTTCGCAGGCAATTGCGTCTCATCGAGTCGCATCCACGAGTCCACATAGTCATAGGGAAAAACGCCTTTTCGCGTAAACAATTCAAATTCCGTGACGTTAGCGCAATGCTTGCGTGTTCCTATTTTTTGATCATTTTTCAGGTAAGATGCTAATTTTTCGATACTACTCGGCATGAACCTCAAAGAGTCGATGAATCGATACTGCACGCGTGTACTTTTAACGCGCTTCGAAAATGAAATATATTTCTCCTTGTTAATCGGCAAAAGACTCATGGATCTTTCGAAGGTTCGAGCCAATGCTACTATCAAAAAGTCTGCGTCGTATTCGGACAAGTTGTGAAAAACTATCGGCACTACGTGGGCGATTTTGTAATTCAAATTACAGTCTTATCGAGCGGCGCCGCGGAATTTTCCCGTAAAGTGACAATGATCTCGGACTCTTACGTTTGTCGGCGCAAATGGTTTTTCATAAATGTGACAATTTTCAGCCAACTTGAAACTTCGACTTTCGTCGCTACGCAAAGGTTTCATTGGTACTATGGTCTGAAAAATGTCGTGCAATGAGCCGGCCAGTCCTAATTCACGCATGAACCATTCGATACAGTTCTTTCCACGAAACGCCTTGTATTCCGAGAGAGCGTCATTGAAACTGCAATGCTTATAGTAGGCAATGCTATGAGGGGTATGCTTCTGATAATTTATAGTGTTAGCCTGCGGTGCTGTGACCGGTTCGAGCAAAAATTCCAAATCTGCGTAAATTACAAATGGAACTATCTCCTTGTGCTGATAATTTTCGAATTTTACTTTTGTATTTGTACCTTCGGAAGAAGTAACACGACAATTATTACTGCAGTCCTCTTTATGTCGTTGCAATATTTCTTCTCTGCTGAAGTAACACAAACATCGGTCGCAAATCCATACGTGATGTCCATTCCTCGACACCTGCGCATTCAAGAGTCGCGACATGTTTTTAATCCACGAGTAATGATGATACACCTTAGGAACGGCATCCTCCTCCTCGTCCTCCTCCTCCTCCTCATCGATGCCCGCTTTGATCATGAGTAGATGGATGGTTGGTTTATCCGACATTTGCTTACTCAGATATATCGGCACAATTTTACTAGTACCGTCTTTTGTCCAGTGCAGCCAGATCGCACGTAAAAGTTACCCCCTCTCTAGTCTCTTACGCGCCCATCACACAATCATAGTAGCGCGTGTCCGTGAGCGAGCGAGCGACGCTCGGACATCTTCGGAAAGAGCCGAGCGCGGTCGAAGTTTCCCGACCGCGCCTTCGGCAGCTACACCAATGCATGGACGCTGAGCACGTTCATGTGCGGCTAAGCCGAAACGAAGGCTTCGAGGGAAAAAGCAATCTGAGCACGACTCGCGCGTGACATCACCCGATGGCACGCACGAGGCTTTTAGATGATTTCAATGCTTATTTCGCTCTTGATTCTCTGCGTTATTAATGTATACAAAAAAATTTATCGCGCACTCTGACCGCTTATTTTATTAGTTTGTAAGTTAATTTAATTACAATCATAAATCTAAATTACAACCTATTTATCTTCTAAAAAACTGTTTGCGCTTTACTCACATCCGTCCCTATGCCAAATAAATTGTAATTCATAACAGTAAGCGGAAATATATTTATATTCGTATTATTATATTCATTCTCTTATACTTTCATCAAGCGACAAAGCATTGATGTAAGTATGAGAATGAATATAGTAATACGAATATAAATATATTTTTGCTTACTTTTATATATTACAATTTATTTGGCATAGGGACGGGTGTGAGTAAAGCGTAAACAATTTTTTAGAAGATAAATAAGTTGTAGTTTAGATTTATTAATATATTTAAATTAACGTACAAACTAATCAAATAAGCGGTCACCGTGCGCGATTAATTATTCGACACTTAAAGACAACTAATTAAAATAATAATGATAACTAATAAAAATAACTAATCAAATAAGAATTAATAGTAATAATAAATAAAAAAAATAATAAAAAATACTGAGCGTGGGGAACGATCCCGCGCCCCTGCGGAGCGAAGTCAGGAACGCTACCAACGGGACCATCTCATCGCTTGTAGTATACGTGCACTATCTGGTACTTACGATTCGCGGCCGGATGGATGATTGGCTTGTTTTTGGTAGTAGGGGAACCCAAGACACTAAACCTGTCATGATAGGTCTCCCAAAGTTCATACATATAATTCGTCATGTCATTCATAGGGGAACACAAAATGGCCTTTCTGCCATATCCGGTCAACTCTAAAAAAATTAATAAAAAATAATAATTTTTCTAGGTTTCGGACATGTAAAGTCTCCCGTTTTCTGATTGTTCCTCGAGACAGGGGAGGGGTAGGACTATACAAAAAGGCAGTGCTGCCAGCCCCCCTGATAAGCCGCCACAGTTACTGCCGACAGATAAGCGACACCTCGCACCCAGGTGTCCATCATCATCGACCTCCTCAAAAAACCAAAGCTTATCTGAAAGATCATCAATTTTTTTGTAAGAAAAACCACTGCTGCCTTTTCCAAACAGTAGAGAAAATGGCGGCAGCAGCGTTTGAAAGTCGCTCTCCGCGCAACCGAATTTGGCGTTTCAATTCGGTTTTATCAGCAATCGCCCTGTTCTCTTCGATTTGTATTATACAAAATATAAAGAAGACTGGAAGCGCTGTTTCCTCCGAATGCAAGTATGAGTATAAAAAATGTGAGTATACTCACACTTGCATTTGAAGGAAGCAGCGCTTCCAGTTCTTCTTGGTATTTTTGTTTCAAAACAGAGCATTTTCTGTAGCACCCATAGTGATAACCAAAATTTACACTATTCTCACGAGTCAATGATGAGTCGCCACATTCGAAACGATTCTTTTTCCGATACGCGACAATAGTGAGACATTGGTCTAATGAACTCTGGGTAAATTTCGTAACATCGCCAGATTTTTTGCAAATAAAACAATGCATTTTAGATAAATATAAGCTTTGAAAAACGGACAGCGACACGACCGTTACTGATGGCTTCTGAACCAAGACTGAGCAGGTATTACGCCTCGACCCTTTTTATTCTGACCGTTTTGAATAGCACAGCCGGAGTCTTATAATGTAGGGTCGAAGACTCGATTTCTGCTTAAAATATATAGACAAAAATCCTTCATGTTTCAGATAGTCTTTATTTAAAAATATAAAGCGGAAGCGATTCGTACGGGCCACGAGAAATGATAAATGACCAAAAAACGGCTGCAAAATCCCCGACTTTGGACTAATTTATAGAATCTTTTTCTTTGAAATAATGACACCTAATATTTTTGCACCGAAGAAAACTAATTTACTTTGAAATGTAACGAAAGACATGAAAAAGTATTTTAAAAAACACAATGAATACGGCTGGAAAATCGAAAAATATCACAGAAAAAAATGCGATTTCATTCGTTTGAACAATCAACGACACGTAAAATTCATTGTTCGTGATAGTGGCAGGCGTATTTCAATAATGCAAATCGAAAAGAACCGGGCGATTGCTGATAAAACCGAATTGAAACGCCAAATTCGGTTGCGCGGAGGGCGACTTTGAAACGCTGCTGCCGCCATTTTCCCCACTGTTTGGAAAAGGCAGCAGTGGTTTTTCTTACACAAAAATTGATGATCTTTCAGCTAAGCTTTGGTTTTTTGAGGAGGTCAATGATGATAGACACCTGGGTGCGAGGTGTCGCTTATCTCTCGGCAGCAACTGATACGGCTTATCAGGGGGGCTGGCAGCACTGCCTTCTCGTATAGTCCTACCCGTCGCCTGTCTCGAGGAACAATCAGAATACGGGAGACTTAACATGTCAGAAACCTAGAAAAATTATTAATTTTTTTAGCGTTGACCGGTCCCAGACGTGACCGCAGGGCCATTTTGTGTTCCCCTATGAATGACATGACGAATTATATGTATGAACTTTGGGAGACCTATCATGACAGGTTTAGTGTCGTGGGCTTCTAGACTATGGGGATAATGCTTTATCGCTTGATGAAAGTATATGAGAATGAATATAATAATACGAATATAAATATATTTCTGCTTACTTTTATGAATTACAATTTATTTGACATAGGGACGGGTGTGAGTAAAGCGCAAACAATTTTTTTAGAAGATAAATAAGTTGTAATTTAGATATATTATTATGTTTAAATTAACGTATAAACTAAAAAAATAAGCGATCAGAGTGCGCGATACATTTTTTGTATACATTAATAACGCAGAGAATCAAGAGCTAAATGAGCATTGAAATCATCTAAAAGCCTCGCGCGTGCCGTGCTCAGATTGCTTCTTCCCTCAAAGCCTTCATTTCGGCTTGGCCACACATGAACGTGCTCAGCGTCCATGTATTGGTGTAGCTGCCGAAGGCGCGGTCGGGAAACTTCGACCGCGCTCAGCTCTTTCCGAAGATGTCCGAGCGTCGCTCTCTCACGGACACGCGCTTCTATGATTGTGTGATGGGCGCGTAAGAGACTAGAGAGGGGGTAACTTTTACGCGCGATCTGGCTGTACTGAAGACCAGCCCCCTGACTAAGGAGACTAGAGGTAAAGGCACGGTCTTACATCCCTGTTGCAAAGAACCGATACAAACCAATAAAAAAAGAAATACTATCGGAAAATGATGTGTTTTTGTCCTCGGAAACGCTTATGAATTCCGATAGGATTGACGATTTTTTGAAATATATGATTCTATCGGTATTTGTACGTATCTACGGTGCCCATAGATTACCTATAAAATCCGAAAACGGTTCCGCGTAGTTCAATTTGCAAGTGCAGATACCTTTTAAATTTCAATCGTAATTGATCTGCAACAGCAGATTACTTTAAAATGTGCATTACATTCTAACGGAATGAACTTGTACTCACAAACTAGAATTCTATTGGTACTAATCGGCAGAATCCAATTATAGTTCGTATAGGAAGTTATATGCTACAATCGAAATTTGACAGCAATCAGTTTGTATGCGACTTTTCAGGTCGAAAACTCATCTTCAGCTGTACGAGAATGTATACGTATTCGCAAATTATTTTTTGTCTGAACCTACTCGACTTTTCAGATCGAAAACTTACCTTTTACTGCAGGAGAATGTATTCGTATTTGGAAATTATTTGATATCCGCACCTATTTGCAAGTACTTGTATTATAAAAGATTCGTCCTCAGAAGGTGGCACGGTTTTTTATCAGTAAATACGGGTCTGGTATTTATAGGGGTGGGATCCATTCAATCGTTTGCTATATGGATTCTGCAATCCAACAATAATCCTGTGTTATATGAGAATGTATGTGTATCTGCAAATTATTTTTTATCCGCACCTATCGGAATGTACTAATATTGTAAATGTTTCACCCTCAAGAGGAGGCGTCGGTTTTCATCAGTAAATACGGGCCAATCATTTAACTGTGTGAATCAGTCTTTTCCTATGCAGATAACTCAGAGTGAGGATTCATTAAATCGGTTGGTATATGGACTTTCAATATAATGATTATCTTTTGTCCTATGAAAACATATTGGTGTTAGCCAATTACTTTGTATTTGCATTCATCGGTCTGGTACAAAGAACCGATAGAAACCAATAAAAAAGAAATACTATCGGAAAATGATGTGTTTTTGTCCTGGGAAACGCTTATGAATTCCGATAGGATTGACGATTTTTTGAAATATACGATTCTATCGGGTTTTGTACGTATCTACGGTGCCCATAGATGACCTATAAAATCCGAAAACGGTTCCGCGTAGTTCAATTTGCAAGTGCAGATACCTTTTAAATTTCAATCGTAATTAATCTGCAACAGCAGATTACTTTAAAATGTCCATTACATTTTAACGGAATGAACTTGTACTCACAAACTGGAATTCTATTGGTACTAAACGGCAGAATCCAATTATAGTTCGTATAGGAAGTTATATGCTACAAACGAAATTTGACAGCAATCAGTTTGTACGTGACTTTTCAGATCGAAAACTTACCTTTAGCTGTACGAGAATGTATACGTATTCGCAAACTATTTTTTGTCTGAACCTACTCGACTTTTCAGATCGAAAACTTACCTTTCGCTGTAGGAGAATGTATTCGTATTTGGAAATTATTTGATATCCTCACCTATTTGCATGTACTTGTATTATAAAAATTCGTCCTCAGAACGTGGCACGGTTTTTTATCAATAAATACGGGTCTGGTATTTATAAGGGTGGGATCCATTCAATCGTTTGCTATATGGATTCTCAAATCCAACAATACTCCTTTGTTGTATGAGAATGTGTGTGTATCTGCAAATTATTTTTTATCCGCATCTATCGGAATGTACTAATATGGTAAATATTTCACCCTCAAGAGGAGGCGTCGGTTTTTATCAGTAAATACGGACCAATCATTTAACTGTGTGAATCGGTTTTTTCCTATGCAGATAACTCAAAGTGAGGATTCATTGAATCGGTTGGTATATGGACTTTCAATATAATGATTATCTTTTGTCCTATGGGAACATATTGGTATTAGCCAATTACTTTGTCTTTGCATTCATTGGTATGTGACCATATTATGAAAGATTTCGGATCTTTCCGAATCGGATGAGGTAATCTTGGCCAAGACCCGACGCAATGCAGGGAATGCCCGGTTACATTTCTGCACGGGAGGCCGTAAACGCGGGGAAAACGGGCTAGTTTAATATGGAATTATATAAAAAAATGAGTAGGAATAAAAAAATTTACAAACTGCCATTGTTAGAGAAAATTGTGTTATATGTGTCGTATTGGATCTCAAATCAAAGTAAAAAAAATATCCAATAAAATATTGGATATAAATGAAGCCGGTGCGATGGTCTAGTGGTTAACGTGCTCGCCACTAAACCAGCGGACCGGGAGGTCGCGAGTTCGAATCCCAGTCGCGTACATTTCGTCGTGAAATGTTTTTCTTCGGCATTTCGCGGCGAAATAAGACTAGTTCCACGACTGGGGGGCGAACTCGATGACCGGCTGTATTGGTATAGGTTTTCCGCAGTTTCCCTATACCCATGACAGAAATGTCATGATGAATATAATACAGAGGGGGAAGTCGGCTGCGGCCGCAAGAGGGAGGAACAGGGGAAAGATGGAGAAGAAGGAGTAAACAGTAGAGGAAAGAACGGTCATAATGATGGGAAAGAATAGGTAACAAACGCGACAAGCGTGTACCTAAGGAAAAAAACCAATATTGGATATAAATGAGGCATATGAGAAGGAATAAAAAATTCCTATTCTTTCACGTCGTCTGTCGCGCTGCTTTTATTGGAGCTGCCGCTACTGGCGGTGCTGCTGTCGCTGCTGTCGCATTTTTTATTATTTTTTTTGTCTGCAACATACATAAGAACATTAGTTGAGCGCAAGGGTGGCCCCCATAGTATGCACTTTACGTATCGCGTAGTTTACCGATTCGCTGCGCAAATTACGCAATACGAAAAGTACGCGTAATTGGGCTTCTCTTGGGTGGGGTGCATTTATGATAAGAAAATCTCTCAATTTGCTTACTTGTAGTCTTAACGTTTTTTTGGGAAGGTCGGTTTAGATCCGAAATTTTTTGGCGAATGCAACTCAAATAATCACCGAGTACTTCATCAATCTTACTTTCGTCGTAGCGACGATAATTTTGGAGAAAATGTTTGTATATATCTGAAAACAAAGATTTACTTCCATTAAGGGGGTCGTCTAGTGTGTCAGATCAAAAGAAGAGAAAATGGCCTTGCATGACTTCTTTGAAGAAGAGGAAGGTGTACTCTATGGTCCAGGCACAGCAGATTGATGGTGAGACCATTTTTTTATTATGAATTATACAGGGTGTCCCATTTTAATCTTACACCTGAATTTTCTCGAAAAATATTGCTCGGACGAACTATTGTGTGGAACAAAACTTCTAGGGATTGAAGGGGGACGTTTGAAAAAAAATTATTTGAGGAGCCAAAATTCAAAATGGCGGCGTTACAAAGGCTGACATGTTTTTTTCAAACGGAAACATAACTTTTTTTATTGCCAAAAAATTTGTCAGTTGAAAAGTAAAAACTTTTGTTGAAATAATTTTTTGATAAAGTTCATAGTTTTCAAGTGAGAACATCATTTTCAATTATTTCAGATGTATCCAGGATTTGTGTGTGTGTGTGTGTGTGTGTGTGTGTGTGTGTGTGTGTGTGTGTTTTCGAATGTATGACCACTTGAACAAAAAAAGAATCAAATTTTTTTGTTGAAAATTTTGGTTTTTTTTGTTTTTTTGTTTTCAAATTTGGACGATATTTCATGAGAAAATTTTGGAGGAAAATCGATGAAAAATAGTTTTTTTCCATTTTAATAGCGTTTGTGCCATTTTCAGGCCCAAAAACGTGTTTCTTTAAATCCTTGACGAACTTTGATCACGATGGGTAGAAAAACACACACACACACACACACACACACACACACACACACACACACACACACACACAAATCCTGGATACATATGAAATAATTGAAAATGATGTTCTCACTTGAAAACTATGAACTTTATCAAAAAAATTTTTCAACAAAAGTTTTTAGTTTTCAGCTGACAAATTTTTTGGCAATAAAAAAGGTATGTTTCCGTTTGAAACAAAACATGTCAGCCATTGTAACGCCGCCATTTTGAATTTTGGCTCCTCAAATAAATTTTTTTCAAACGTCCCCCTTCAATCCCTAGAAGTTTTGTTCCACACAATATTTCGTCCGAGCAATATTTTTCGAGAAAATTCAGGTGTAAGATTAAAATGGGAAACCCTGTATAAAACAACTTTTAAACGCGTTTTTCTCAAAACACGATTTCTTCACAATTCTGCCATGATATCTCAAAAACTATTTGATTGATTCTGTTCAAATTTATATAGTATCTTTAGTACATATATAACTACAGATTTAACTACAATAATTAAGATTGCTTCGTTAGTTTTCTTTTTATTAGCTATATAGAACCCCAAAAAAAGGAAAAATTGAATTTTTGTTCCTAAAGCGTAAAAAAATATTATTTTGGAATTCTAACTTTACTTTAGTTCCATGTAGAGCCTCAAGTCTCACAATTAAAATTGTGTTTGGTTTTTTTATTTCAGATAAGCAGAACGGCCAGAATCATGGCAGCAGTGGAGCACCTCTTTTTATATACGTGTTTCTGTTGGGCGTTCCCCCCCTCACGGACAGACTCGACGATCACAGACCCGACAGCCAAAAATATTTTTGGCTAGATCCCCCAGCCAGACATTTTAACGAATTACGAAATAGAATCGCGTACGAAAAAACAAGACCTCACCGAAAACGGAAACGAAGAAAAAGACGCAGATACTACTAACAACCCATAAAATCAGCCCGCTAGAACTAAACAACTCGGACCTCAAACTGACAGCAACCCCCAGGACTAACATAAGTATCGATACATAAGAAAGAAGTTATACGTGTAATGTTTTTCTTTATTGTATTTTATTATATTCTCTATCATTACCTTTAGACATAGGCTCCAGTTACTAAGCATATTTCAAATATTCTATCGTGGTTTTTTACTTTATAAGTCATTGCCCCTTTTCTTTTCCACGATCATCACAAACAATCTCTAAACTAATGCCCTACACGAACAGAAACCCCATTTCCCCCAAGTATTATGCTAATTAACATTAAACTTAGAGATGCCACTAAACACGGCCTAAAGTATCCCAAAACCCTATTAATAAGCTACGTTTTTTATTACAAGTTTTATTTGTACGTAAAAAACCAAAGATGTTGTGACTTATTAAACAAATAAATATAAAACTTCAAAAAAAATGGTTAGCGTGCTGGCCAGCGGATCGGGAGGTCGCGGGTTCGAATCGAGTCGCGTACTTTCGTCGGGAAATGTTTTTCTTCGACATTTTTCGGCGAAAGACGACTAGTTCCGTAGTACTGTATCGGTATAGGTTTTCGGCAGTTTCCCTATGCCCATGGCACATATGTCATAGTGAATACGATACAGAGGGGGAAGTCGGCTGCGACCGCAAGGTCGGGAGATGTGGAATGGGAGGTAGTGGAGAGTTGTGGAATACTTGATAGAGGGGGTATGGGTGTGGAATGGGAGGTAAGAATTGGGGCTCGTACAAAGAGGAACGAACCAATAAAAAAATAATTCGTAAATCCAATAATCAATTTCAAATATTCGACATTCAAAAAAATCTGTTTATAAAGAGTATGAAATATGTCTAAAATTAAGATAATGAATCGCAAATACATGGTTATGTCTTTAGTTAAATGTTTATATTAATTTGTCAATGCCGAAATAATACCACTTTCGTCATTATACAGATATTTATATTTCCAACCTATTTTTTATTTTTTTTATTGAGTTTGTTCCAGCCGTCAGGGTCTTCCCCTTTTAACGAGCCCCAATCCGCCTCAACTTCTTTTAACCTCCCATTCCACCACTCCCCCTCCTTATATCATCCGTTCCTCATCTCCCCCGTCTACCGCCAATTCCACCCCCCCCCCACCTGCGGCCGCCGACGACTTCCCCCTCTGTATCGTATTCACCATGACCTATCTGCCATGGGTATAAGGAAACTGCGGAAAACCTATACCAATACAACCGGTCATCAAGTTCGCCCGCCAGCCGTGGAACTAGTCTTATTTCGCTGCAAATGCCGAAGAAAAACATTTCACGGCAAAATGTACGCGACTGGGTGTCGAACCCGGGACCTCCCGGTCCGCAGGTGTAGTGGCAAGTATGCTAACCACTAGACCATAGCACTGGTTCTAATTCCAAACTATACACTAGCAAATAAATGTTCACCCAATTTAGATCGAGTTACTTAGAATCTTTCTTAACCAATTATGAGGATTTCGAAATCGTAGTAAATTATTTTACCTTTTATTTATAGTCCAGTAATTTCATTTTGCATCACATCATTGTTATTATTTACGTCAAGTAAAAAATTCTGAGCGTTTTCCGATAGATGCCATTAGTAAGCCATGTCTCACGATGTTTACATCGCATCGGGTCATACTATACCGCGATTTACAGGTGACATTACGCTTCAAAAAAAGTTCTTCGACAGTTTTGTGTTTGATGAAGCCAGTTATGTTACAGCGTTCCAAAATGGAAGAAAAAGAAGAGAAAATTTGATACATTCTTCAGTACTACTACAACTACGGTGAAAAGGCCGAGCGGGCGCTAAAAAAATTGTGCTGTTTATGGACCGAATACAGTATCGAATGTAACAGCAAAGCGGTGGTTCTAACGATTCCATTCTGGTAATATAGACGTCGAAGATGAGGCACGCTCTGGTAGGCCAATCGTCGAAAACGTCGATAAAATCATGGAAACCGTTGAGTCCAACCAGCATGTGAGCACTTATTCTATTGCCCAGGAACTGAAGATTAGCCAGAAAACTGTTTGGAACCATTTGCATAATGCTGGTCTCAAGAAGCTCGATGTATGAGTATCACACGAATTGACGCAAAAGAGCCTTTTGGACCGAATTGATGCCTGCGATTCTTTACCGAAACGTAACGAAATCTACTCATTTTTTAAGCGGATGGTGACTCGCGATAAAAAATGGGTCACATACGAGAACAACAGCCGAAAAAGATCGTAGTCCAATCGCGGTGAGCCGCCCTAAACGATCGCCAAGCCCGGATTAACGGCCAAAAAGGTTTTGCTGTGTGTTTGGTGGGATTGGAAGAAAAGCATCCGCTATGAGCTGCTCCCATCGGACCAAACACTCAATTCGGACGTCTACTGCCAACAACTGACCAGATTGAAACATGCGATCGACCAGAAGCGGCCAGAATTGGCCAATAGGAAGGATGTTGTGTTCCAGCAAGACAACGCCAGGCCGCACACATCTTTAACGATGCACTAGAAGCACCGAGATTTAGGATAGCAGGTTCTATCGCGCCCGCCGTATAGTCCAGACTTGGCACCAAGCGATTATCACTTTTTCAAACATTTGCAACATTTTCTTGATGGTACAAAACTGGCCTCAAGAGAGGCATGTGGGAATGAGCTGGTGAAGTTTTTTCCCGATAGGGACGAGGACTTCTTCAATCGCGAAATTACGAAATTGCCTTCAAAATGGACAGAAGTTATCGAACAAAACGGTGCATATTTGATCTAATTCGGATAATCCTATGTTGATTTTATCGTCGAAATAAAGCGAAAAAACGTTCAGAACTTTTTATTTCACCTAATATTACAATATGTAATGTGATGCAATGCACCCCTAAAGATTTTCTACAGATGATATTGACGTATCCGAATGATGCATCGTTTTCTACTCCGAAGCTCGAACTCATATCCACTTAGTGTATACAGGGTGTCCCAGAAGTAACGTACGCCCTTCTAGCATCTGGTAGGAAAAAAAATTCTGAGACGAAAAGTCCTCAGTCATTTTTGGATCAGACGCATAGATAATTAATTATGAATTAAAATGAATAGCCAATCAGGCGCGCGCTACAGCCGAAAGGCAGCGTAGAGGGGAGGGATAGGGGAATGCGTTGTAATTGCGTGCGCCTGAAAATGTGTGCGGAGGGAAAATTCCGAAAGCATGTGTGCAAGGGTGTGTGTGAGATTGTGTGCGTGTGTGTGTGTGCTGCAAGTGTGTACATACGTGTGTGTAATTGAGAGTGTGTACGCGTGTGTGCATGCGTGCGTGTGCATGTGTGTGTGTGTGTGTGTGTGTGTGTGTATGCAAGTGTGTGCATACGTGTGTGTAATTGAGAGTGTGTACGCGTGTGCGCGCGCGCGCGCGTGCGTGTGTGTGTGTGTGTGTGTGTGTGCAAGTGTGCAAGTGTGTGTACCCTAGTGTGAATGTACGAGCGCACAGGCGTGTGTGTGTGTGTATGCACTTGCAGACATGCTTTCGGAATTTTCCCTCCGCACACATTTTCAGGGGCACGCAATTACAACGCATTCCCCTATCCCTCCCCTCTACGCTGCCTTTCCGCTGTAGCGCGCACCTGATTGGCTATTTATTTTAATTCATAATTAATTATCTATGCGTCTGATCCAAAAATGACTGAGCACTTTTGGTCTCAGAATTTTTTTTCCTACCCGATGCTAGAAGGGTCCGTACGTTACTTCTGGGACACCCTGTATATCAGCGATTGACATGCTCGAGCACTTCGCGCACAGTTCGCATAGTTTTTATTTGGCTAAAGCTATATCATAATGTGATCGTCATTCGGGTCAAGCACTCATTTGGCTCCAACGCTTACTTAAGGAATTCCTTTCGTAGACAGCCGTATTTTCTGGGGGTATAAGTAGGGCCCTTCTTAATGATTCCTAGATTACACTGGCTCTTAATAATCATGAGTTATAATGAATAATTATACCTAACGTCAACTTAGTATCGAAAATTTCTCATAAACTGTGTACATTTTGAAATTATCCATTTTCTCGTAAATTGGCTGAAAAAACGACCTGGCAATGCCGCACCAGTGCCCCACGAACCGCCATGATTAAACGGTCCTACGAGTCACAAATGCAAACTGAAATACAATCGCTCCAAATACCGAACATTTTTATAACTGCTTTTCAATAAGTTAGTATCGTGGATGGACGAAATCATATAAAAATATTCAACGTTATTTTCATTCGTAGTTCCGGAGTAATTAATTATCAAAGCCGAAAAGGTCATTTTTGCTTTGAACGACGATAACTCAGCGAAAAATCACCCTACAAAGCTCATGAACCACTCAAATTAAAGAGGAAGAATGAAACAAAAAAATCTTTAAGGTGAAATTGGTGGAAATTGTTTATTCAAGTCCGTGAACCTTTTGAAAGGCAAACAAAAGTTTTGAATTTTTGTTTCCGCTGATCTCTTTAAGGTCACTCAGAAACGATTAACGACAAAAGTATTTGACTTCCGGAACTCGAAACTAAAGACTTCAAGCTTGAATATCCTTTTTTCATTGCTCTGAGAGCATTTTTCCATTAATTTGTATCCATTAATTTTAGTGCCTATTGTATATCAATTATTTAATTTTCCTTCTGTATACCTTTCCTTTACACACAATTGAAAATAATGGAAAAAGATAATGTAAGAATTAAGAAATATTTCAAGTATGGTTAAAGTTACTGGCGTCAATAGACAGACACAGACGGTGGCCAATAGTGGTCATGATAACGGCTGTCGTTTATACAAACATATTTCAAAATTAACGTTAAAATGAATATCTGTAGAAGTATCCTCACCTCCGTTTCTGCACCCGCTTTCATTCTCATTAACTTTGCTTTCAAGAGTGCAGTTTTGTTCTCTATCTTCCGTACTTGCTTCAATTTTTCGTCGTTGTCGGTTATCTCCGACGCGGATAACAGAAGTGCCGGTGGCCGAACTTTCGGACGCTCCTTTTCAATTCTTTTTAGTAGGTCTTCCAACGATTCTGTAAACATATTTTCATATAAATCTTGTGGATAAAATGATTGTGTGTGTGTGTGTGTGTGTGTGTGTGTGTGTGTGTGTGTGTGTGTGTGTGTGTGCGCGCGCGCGCGCGCGTGCGTGAGTGCGCGCGTGCGTGTGTGCGCGTGTGCGTGTGTGCGTGTGCGCGTGTGTGCGCGTGTGCGTGTGTGTGTGTGTATGTGTGGGGGCACAGATGTAATAACACGTCTGAATTTTCTGTAAAATATCTGCAAAAGCATTGTGAAGCCTCAACATTCTAGTCTTGACATCTTTTAGTTCTGAGATCTTTTGTGAGATAACGGTACATCACAAATATTTTTTGTGAGATACGGTTATCGCGCAATCATAAAAAAAAGCGAGACCAGAATTTTCCGAATTTTTAGTTTTTTGTAGACTCCACGGACTCGAGGACATTTTTCTCAGTTCAATCAATGCATAGGTCAGTTAGTTTGTTCGTTCAGCTTTATTTTGTTTATTCATAGGTCAGTTAGTTTATTTGGTTTTTTTATTGGTCTCTCTACGTCCGTTTTTTTGCTGAGATATCCGACTTTGAATGGAAAGGGATCCTTTTGTCTTTGATCATCGATATCTCAGCAACCAATATCGCACAGGGCATAAAAGGGAAGTTTTGAAAACTTGAATAAATTTCTTACAAGACTCTTTCATTGATCCTTGAGACTTTTTTTCACCCTTCACATCTATTCAAAAAAAGTATTTGAAAAAACTCTACGTGGTTTTTATACTTTTTTCAAATCAATACTCAGGATGGAAAAAAAATTACAAAAATCAATGAAAGGGCCTTGTAGGAAATTTATTCAAGTTTTCAAAACTGCTCTGTAATTTCCTGTACAATCATTGCTTGCTGAGATATCGATGATCAAAGGCAAAAGGATCTTTCCTACAAAGTAGGATATCTCAGCAAAAAATTGACGTAGAGAGACCAACAAAAAATCAAAATAAAGCTGAATATAGAAGCTAACTGAACAATGTATTGATTTAACTGAGAAAAAATTCCCAAGCCCGTGGACTCTTGAGAAAAAAAACAAAAAAATTTGGAAAATGTTGTCTTGTGCGCTATTTCTTATGATTGCGCCATAACCGTAGATCACAAAAATACTTTGCCAAAAAATTCAAGACCAGAAACTTTAAGCTTAGAAATTTTTTTTTTTAATCTCTATGCGACCATTTTTCCCACAGATACAGCGCTTCAAAGAACAAGAAATTTAAGAAATTTTCCATTTCTTTAATTTTGTGGAGTAGTGTATTTGGTAACAGAGTTATTAGGGTATTACTAGATGAACCGTGGGGCAAGCAATTAGTCCAAAATGGACGAATGTTTAGCCTTACAAATAGTTTAATAATAATACATCAACACTTAGACATTCTAATTTACCTCTTTTAATAATAATGAAAGTCAATTTCGTCAATAATAACGTGTGCTTGACTGGGATTTTGTCAGTAACTGTACATCTGTTTCAACAGGCCGACAAAAAATTTCTCCACTTTTAATTTAATTAATACGTTTAGCAGGTCATATTATTAATAATAATTGCCCCAAAGCCCAATATATATTGAGTTTTCCAACGATTGCTATTTATGAAATAAAAATAAACAAATGTTCTTATTAATATTCTTATTCTATTCTTAGGCATTAATTAAGTTATTGCTTCATTATTTTCTTCATTCTTTTTAATTAAATATTTTTTCTATTCACCATAATATATTCTTTGGAGAAAAGTTGCCCATGGATCGAGTAGGGAAAGTGATGTCGGAGCGCTAACCTGACGTTTTTTTTTAACTAAATAACACTAAATTAGAGCCATTATAATCTACTTTAAACGTAGTATCAATTCTCTCTTCTTCTGTCACCGAAAAAAAAAGTATTTGATAGAACACTCTATCAGTGAGTCTCTTTTAGTGCTATGAAGCAAAATACATGAACATATCGAACAAATGTAATCAATTGAAAATTATGGGAAAATCTCACGTGCAGGAGAGGGAAGCGCCCAAATTAAAGAAGAAACATCTCACGTAATTAATGGACGTCCCCTTATAGCTTATGATATTATTATTTACTGGAAACATGATTGTGGTGGCTCTAATTTCCTCAAATTCAGTACCTTCAACCCAGATAATAGCTGCATCCCGGTATCCTTGCCCCGAACGAATTTTGTACAATTTATTTTTTTGTACAGGTACTTTGAAGTGATGTATTTTTTCACTCTCTATGATGCCGTACTCTTTTACATCCGAATATCTCACGTAACAATACATTTCTGAAGCTCACGTAACTGAAAATCACGGGTTTCATGAATTGCGTACAAACTGAATGTAATTTAATAAATATATACGAAAATGAAGGGGCTATTGTGCTGTGATGGCTCAAAAAATAGGGAATTGTTGATAACTTATTTTTGAAATCAGTTGCATGAGTCGGTACAAACTTTTTTACGCTTAAAAGTACACTCTTACAGGATAGAAAACAATTGTTTTATGTTGCATATAAATATATATTTATTTAACAATTGATAATCATGTAAAGGCATAAAAAAGTATGTCGCTGGCGTTGTTGAATTGCGCTCTCCAGGTAATCCGAAACAAAAAATTCAAAAAGTTTCTTAGTCTGTATGAATGTTGATATCGCCCGAATTAGAATGATTATTTTATATTTAAAAATAACAAAATAGCGTCGTTTTTTGCGAGTGTTCGAAAAACGTTTTTTTTTCGTCGTAATTCGGGCCAAAGTATAAGTAAAAGTGAATATTTTTCATAAGCTTTTATTTAAGACTTCGTCTGTAAATGGGGGTCTTTCGTTTCCGAGCAAAATCAATTTCAGTTTTCACCTATTACGGCTCAGCACCACTGTTAAGGCCCCACCCCCCACCAAAATCGATATTTCACCCACTTCCGACTACTTAGAGCAACCAACCAATAATAATACGGGTTCGTTTTGACGGATTGATCCTTCTTTGCAAAAATTTCAGAGCTCTCGTAAAATCAATTAAAAACTAAAAAGTAGAAAATAATTTATGTTAGAAATTTTTTAAAGAACAAGCTTGTATATAATATATTAAAAAGTATTTAAAAAAAAATTCCTACGTCATCTATGTGTCTATAAATAAAAGCTTGGAGCGCTGGAAATTCAGACGTATAATCTTTAATTCGCATAAATCTGTTAACATATCGACTGTATTTAATTTACAGTAAAAAAACCTTAGATTTTTTAAATAAAAATCCTGAAACCGAATATCAACGTGTGACAATAATTTCTCTAATTACCATTGTGCCAAATAAAATACGGTTAATGAAACTGAATTCATAGAATGTGTTAAACATTTAAAAAGTTGAGCGCCCCAAACTGTTATTTATAGTCGCATGTAGGTGACTTGGTGAAAAAAATATTTTCTACTTCTTAGTACATTAAAAAAGCGTGTTAAAAAATGTACATATACATTTTTTATAATTCTTTTTCGGGCGATAACATTTATACAGATTAAGAATCTTTTTAAATTTTTTGTTTCAAATTATCTGGAGAGCCAAAATCATCAACGCCAGCGACATACGTTTTTTCATGACTTTACACGATTATAAATCGTTAAATAAACATACATTCATATGCAACAACAAAAAATATTTTCTATTCTATAAGTGTACCTTTGAGCGTACACACACAAAGTGCACCTTGGAGCAAAAAAAGTTTATACTGATACATGGAAGTTAAAAAAAACTATTAAGAAATAGCTAATTTTTTGAGCCATCACAGTAAAATAGCTCCTAAAGTGACACGATGAAATGATTATCAAGGAACAATGTTTATTCAAAAGTCTGTAAATATTGTTTCATGTTAAGCGAAATAAATTCGTAGAGAGCAGAATATTTTTGAGACTAATATATAACAATCATAACTTACGTATGAGAAGAGTAAATCTAAAATTATGGTTCATATTTATCACAACGTTGTAGTAATGGAAGAAGTGTTTTTGAAATAAATTATATAATAGTCTCTAAAGTATTATTTCATAAGGAAATTTGCCTCTTTACCGTAAAGAAGTGTTATTGAGAAAAATTATTTTTCTATTTTATAGCCTCAAAAATAATCTCTCATAGCGAAGTTTCGATAGACCTCCTGAAATCCGATAGAATCCGATAGGTGTAGGGACAACACATCCAATTTCTATAGAGATGTATCGGAATGTATGGGATTCGATCGGTTTTCACCCTCTATCTGTTTCTATCGGTTTTTTTATATATACTTTAGTGAATAATGTACGCGACGACTGAATATAATAAAAATGTCGCGTTCACACACACGGTAAAATAAATGTTAATGCGTTTCAAGGAGTAACTTTCAAAAGCTAGAGACTTTCTTCTTCAACAATAATAAAAGAAAAAACTATTAACATTTCGTCTGTAAACCTGGGTATTTCGTATCCGAGACAAAACTATGTGTGTGAAGTTAGCACCGCCATTTTGGAAAATCAAAAAAATAAAGATTGTGCTAGGTTGTGCTAGGAATGTGCTACGTTGTGCCGCAAGCCGTTTTTGAAAATTTCAAAAAATGACGGAAATATTCGAAAAAAAACGTTTTTAAGGCCCAACACCGCCATTTTGTCGGAATGAAAAATAAAACGTTGTGCTAGATTGTGCTAGGTCTGTGCTATCTTGTGTCGCAAACCGCATTCCGATATCGTAATTAATGTCCAAAAAAATCGAATTTGAAAAAAAAATCGCAGTACCGCCATTTTGTCGGAATAAAAAATAAAAAGTTGTGCTAGATTGTGCTAGGCTTGCGCGAACTTGTGCCGCAAACCGCATGTCGATATCACAATTAGTTTCATAGAAAATCACCTTTGAAAAATTAGAAAAAAACGTTTATAAGGCCCAAAATCGCCATTTTTCGGAACGAAAAAAAAAAGTTGTGCTGGGTTGTGCTAGGCTTGTGCTGGCTTGTGCCGCAAACCGCATACCGATATCCCAATTAGTTTCTGAGAAATTCAAATTTCAATAATTTGGTGGACCGCCATTTTTCGGAACGAAAAAAAAAGTTGTGCTGGGTTGTGCTAGGCTTGTGCTGGCTTGTGCCGCAAACCGCATACCGATATCCCAATTAGTTTCTGAGAAATTCAAATTTCAATAATTTGGTGGACCGCCATTTTTCGGAACGAAAAAAAAAGTTGTGCTGGGTTGTGCTAGGCTTGTGCTGGCTTGTGCCGCAAACCGCATACCGATATCCCAATTAGTTTCCGAGAAATTCAAATTTCAAAAATTTGGTGGACCGCCATTTTTCGGAACGAAAAAAAAAAGTTGTGCTGGGTTGTGCTAGGCTTGTGCTGGCTTGTGCCGCAAACCGCATACCGATATCCCAATTCCGAGCAATCCATCCGAGTTTTAGTTTTTTTTTCGTTCCATAAAATGGCGGTCCTCCAATTTTTTTAAATTTGATTTTCTGCTAAACTAATTGTGCTATGGGGATGCCGTTTGCGGCACAAGCCAGTACAAGCCTAGCACAAGCCAGCACAACTTTTTTTTTTTCGTTCCGAAAAATGGCGGTCCTCCAAATTTTTGAAATTTGACTTTCTAAGAAACTAATTGGGATATCGGGATGCGGTTTTCGGCACAAGCCAGCACAAGGCTAGCACAACCCAGCACAACTTTTTTTTTTTCGTTCCGAAAAATGGCGGTCCTCCAAATTTTTGAAATTTTATTTTCTCAGAAACTAATTGGGATATCGGGATGCGGTTTTCGGCACAAGCCAGCACAAGCCTAGCACAACCCAGCATAACTTTTTTTTTTCGTTCCGAGAAATGGCGGTCCACCAAATTTTTGAAATTTGATTTTCTCAGAAACTAATTGGGATATCGGTATGCGGTTTGCGGCACAAGCCAGCACAAGCCTAGCACAACCCAGCACAACTTTTTTTTTTCGTTCCGAAAAATGGCGGTCCTCCAAATTTTTGAAATTTGATTTTCTCAGAAACTAATTGGGATATCGGTATGCGGTTTGCGGCACAAGCCAGCACAAGCCTAGCACAACCCAGCACAACTTTTTTTTTTTCGTTCCGAAAAATGGCGGTCCTGCAAATTTTTGAAATTTGATTTTCTCAGAAACTAATTGGGATATCGGTATGCGGTTTGCGGCACAAGCCAGCACAAGCCTAGCACAACCCAGCACAACTTTTTTTTTCGTTCCGAAAAATGGCGGTCCTCCAAATTTTTGAAATTTGATTTTCTCAGAAACTAATTGGGATATCGGTATGCGGTTTGCGGCACAAGCCAGCACAAGCCTAGCACAACCCAGCACAACTTTTTTTTTTTCGTTCCGAAAAATGGCGGTCCTCCAAATTTTTGAAATTTGATTTTCTCAGAAACTAATTGGGATATCGGTATGCGGTTTGCGGCACAAGCCAGCACAAGCCTAGCACAACCCATCACAACTATTTTTTTTCGTTCCGACAAAATAGCGATTTTGGGCCTTATAAACGTTTTTTTTTCTAATTTTTCAAAGGTGATTTTCTATGAAACTAATTGTGATATCGACATGCGATTTGCGGCACAAGTTCGCGCAAGCCTAGCACAATCTAGCACAACTTTTTATTTTTCATTCCGACAAAATGGCGGTGCTGCGATTTTTTTTTCAAATTCGATTTTTTTGGACATTAATTACGATATCGGAATGCGGTTTGCGGCACAAGATAGCACAGACCTAGCACAATCTAGCACAACGTTTTATTTTTCATTCCGACAAAATGGCGGTGTTGGGCCTTAAAAACGTTTTTTTCGAATATTTCCGTCATTTTTTGAAATTTTCAAAAACGGCTTGCGGCACAACGTAGCACATTCCTAGCACAACCTAGCACAATCTTTATTTTGTTGATTTTCCAAAATGGCGGTGCTAACTTCACACACATGACAAAACTACTTCCCTAATGAGTTGCTTAATTTATTTAACAAACAATAAATGAGAGAAAAAATATATTTTCTATAATTTTATGATTGATATATTGAAGGGAATGTTTCGAAAACTGAAAAGAATTTTTTCAAAAATGTTCGAATGTATCAACTGGATAAAAGAACGATTACAGACGAAGTATTAATCTGAACGCATCTCGATCTTTGAAAAATGTACTTACTAAGAAAAATCCACCGGTATGGCACAGCCGTGTTTTCAACCGCACATTTATCACAATTCTCACGTGTTCGATTTTTTCACTTCGGGTTGTACGGAACTTTTGCGGACACCAGGTCGTGCCGAGTGATCGAGAAGAACTGACGAACCGATGCTGGTCGCTGGTAGCCGCGCGTACAGTGCCGGGAAGCAAAGGGCGTATCTTGTTCCCGCACCGAACGCTATTGCAGACAAAGCGAAGAACGCGTAGAGCGTATAAACCTCTATCCCGGCTTCGTTTCCTCCCAAAACGGGTAATACACGCGAGTCGCGAAAAGCAACGGATTATTTTGTCCTTTGAAAGTCATTTGGTAGTATTGTAGTATATCTATACCGGCGAAGTAGTAAATACTACAGTGCTGTGTGATGGTTTGTATGTGGAAATACGGGCGTTGCAAATAAGTTCGGAAAACAACGCAAGAATGCTTACAGAGAACTGAGTGTTACATTGTTTTCCTCGCCCTCTCTCTCTCTCTCTCTCTCTCTCTCTCTCTCTCTCTCTCTCTCTCTCTCTCTCTCTCTCTCTCTCTCTCTCTCTCTCTCACCCCTCCCGCTCTTTCGATAGAATGCGATAGAATAGGGATAAAGACATAAAATTTATTTTATCTGTGGCTATGTGTATTTTTCATAATACCACATATTGTAGGAAGAAATGTAAATAATTTAGCATACATGATAAATTATTTCAATTTCTTCCCTCAATATTCCTCAATACAGAGTTGGGCGTAATTCTTTTTACAAATACGAATACGAATTTATTCACATCGTGATTTTCATGTGAAAGTAAATACAAATTTTTTCATCCTTCACTTATTTGTATTCACATGCATGCATACAAATACAATTGTATTCACAAAAATTCTAAACATACAAATAAATTCACAGAACAAATGTGAATATTTACAAAAAATCCTGTGAATTGAAAAAAATTCACATCAAAACCTGTGAATGCAAATATATTCACAAAAAATTGTAAATACAAAAAAAAATCACAAAATAAGTTGTGAATTTTTTCATATTTAAGACAAATTTAAATCGAATTCACAATGATTAGATTAAAATTTACACCAAAAGTGAGTTTTTACGTATTTTGAGAGAAAACTTTGCGTCGAGGCAAAGAAATTTTAGCAAAAAAATTGTGAGTTTCAAATATTACATTATAAATATGAAAAAATTCACAAAATGAGTTGTGAATTTCCTCAAGTTGACGAAAATTAAAATTGAATTCACGACAATTATATCAAAATTTACACAAGTGAGTTCTTACGTATTTTGAGAGAGAACATTGAGTCGAGGGCCTCACCAACTTTTTTTCGACGCAATGTGTTCTCTCAAAATACGTAAGAACTCACTTTTGGTGTAAATTTTAATCTAACAATTGTGATTTTGATTTTAATTTGTCTGAAATACGAAAAAAAATCACAACTTATTTTATGATTTTTTTTGTATTTACAATGTTTTGTGAAAGATCTTTATGTCCTGAGCGAGTGTAAATTGATACTACTAGCTGTTAGCCGAGCGGTTAGCGGCTCTAACTACCGCGCGGAGGTCTCGAGTTCGAGATCCCTCGAGGTTTTTTTTTTTTTTTCAATTTTTAATACGATCGTTAATTTTTTTAACCTTTTCTATGCTAGGTACATTTTTCAGAATGTGTTTGCTTGGGTTAAATTATTTTTAAATGATGGATGAGCCGTGATTTTGTTTTTATATCAAAATCTGATGATAACCAGATAATATCGACAGTAGAAAATTATTTTGTTAAATAATTTGTGATTTTTTATATTAATTAACCATTCAAAAATAGAATAACGTTTAGCAACAAACAATAAAAGTCCTGTTTACCCACGTATCCCCTTGTTAACTACAGATAAAACCATGCACATACGAACAGATCGAAGCACACGATCTGTTGAAAAAGACCGATAGAAACCGATCGAATCTCATTCGTTCTGAGACATCGCTATCGAAATTTGATGTCTTTGTCCGTGCACCTATCGGATTCTATCGAAAGAGTTGGCGGGAGGGAGGGCGGGAGGAAGAGAGAGAGAGAATGGGAGAGAGAGAGAGAGAGAGAGAGAGAGAGAGAGAGAGAGAGAGAGAGAGAGAGAGAGAGGGAGAGAGAGAGAGGGAGAGAGAGAACGCGACATTTATTTTGCGCCCTGGGACGAGTCCTCTGAAGCACTAAAACAGAGGGAGAGAAACAATGTAACAGTCAGTTACACTGTAGAGGCAGTATTGTGATTTTTTTTAGTTTTTGTATTACTCTTCGGATTGGTCTAGTCTTTGAATTTTTTATGGCATTTCCTAGCATGCACTGGATATTCAGTAGAAACAAAATGTTACGGTAAAAATCTTGACCGTGAAATGTAGCAACAAAAATCTGTGCAAAATTTTAGTTAGACAAAGGGTATTGGCTTTTCGAAAATATACCCACGTACTAGTGTGAACTGCCGTCTCTTTCTATTTTTTCTAACATTTTTCAAAATGCAAAAAATGTAAACAGAATAATGAAAACTATAAACGCTTTCTGTGTTTTGTGTAACAAAGAGGCTATTTCAGTTAAAGCAGACCCGATTCTGAGGCTGAATCTTTTGCAATACAAATAAATACATATATGCACAAATAGACTAGTTTTGTACTTACGTATACATTACCATAGACGCAGATGCCATTTTTTATTGGATATCCATATATAGACCGACCGAAGTATTATCATTCAAGTCTGCATAGGTTGGAAAACACCAATTTAAAACAGATACAGGAAACTGATTCGAAAGAATATAAGTTTGACTCATATTTACATACAAGCACCCGAGCTTCATTATGAAGCTGAATCTTTGACTGTACGATTAAATGCCGAGATGCGCAGATACATTATAATCTGCATCAACATATGCATTCACATAGACTTAAAGGTCAGTTTTGCATTAGATAATCCATATGGAGCCCTATCTGAAATATTCTCTCTTCACCCTGGATAAGTTTGGAAACTCTCATTAAAACATATACAGGTTAAACCCATATTTATCAATAAGATCTTTGAATCTGTATATCCCCATTAAATGTTAATCAGTCAATACCAATTACTGCTGATAAAGTGACTTATCTGAAATATCTGATTCATTCATATTGAAAACGTACATTTTTATCGGAAAATGATGCGTTTTTGTCCATGGAATCACAAATTCTATCCCATACAAAACGTGGTCCTAATGTATCTGTCATTTCTCATACGGCGAAATAAGTACAGTTTCATACGTATCAGTTTTTGCATTCGAGATCTGATAGCAAAAAATCGTGGACTTTCATTTGAAACTTATAAATTTATAACTTGTGGAAATACAATTAGAAAAATATTCAAATTAAATCCGTAACTGCTGATAAATGCACGCAACTTGTTGATCAGTGTAAAATGCAGTTTTGATCCAGTAGATCGCACATACGTAATTCCCTATAAATTCCATCTTGCTCATAAAAACAATAGAATCTGATACATTCCATATCGGTTTATCCAAACAGAAACCGTATATGCGAACATTCCAATGAGTCCAGATAAATTACGAAAATCCGCTATCTGTGCTGCCAATAGACCAAGCAGCAATGTATCGGATTTTTATCGTTGGCTACAGGATCCTATCGGTCCTTTGCAACAGGGTATACAGGTCTTGCAACTGAATCAAATATTGGTGATGGGGGTGGTCGTCTTACTGTCGGCTCGTTAATTTCCTTGACCGCCGCTCGCATCGCTTCAATCAAATCATAGCCGAAACAGCGGAAGACGCATGTGGCAACGCAACCTCACTTAATCGTCATTAATAAAACCACGTGTTTTTTTATGACGGTGATATCGTGCGGATTTTTACATAATAATGACGACTAATTCGTGTGCGGTTCCAACGTGTGACACTGGACGTCAGTTAGTAAAGGAAAAACGTTCGGTGTTTCGGGTTCCGTCGAATATCGAACGTCGTCAAAAATGGATCACTGCAATTCCAGGAATTTCTCAGCTCATGCCTTCGCAATTCGTGTGTGAGAAACATTTTCTCCAACGATACATTCTGAGAAAGTGGGTAAAACATGACTTAAACGGTCGAGTTATCGCAGAGGTAAGTTGATTTTATCTTTTTTTATTTATCACTGTATCAAGGCTGAAATGATTTCGTGATTTTATGTACCGTGTTGTTAAGAATGTCATAATGACGTTGAATTCAATTCAAGGTACCTTATTCCCGTCCTCGACTCGATCCATTGGCAATGCCTTCTGAATTTGACAATTTAAATCAAGTGAACTCCACTATGATCACCAAGTCTTCCATCGAAGAACATGTGAAAACCGAACACAGTTATTTTTCTACAAGCGAGCCTTCAACGATCGAAGTAGAAAATGCACCAAAAGATGCGGCTTTTGTTACTTCGACAATGGACTCGAAGGAGATTCCAATGTATACATCTGCGATTCATGAAGTATTCAACAATGATTCATCGATGGATTGTTCTTTTACCTCGACGGAGTTATTGAGCATGGATTGTTCACCAGACGCTTTCAATGACCGTATTGAGACATCTTCGACACAAGGTACATATATTTTATTCACTAAAGCTCCATATTATTTAGAATGTTAAGTTATTGATGTTTCGATGGTACGAAATTCGACGACACAAAACTGGAAAGAATGCGTAGACATTGGTCGAATAGCAGAAAAACTTTATTGTCATTTATTGTACCGCTTTTTACAAATCTGATTAAGGAATCAAGGATATTGAAAGAGCATTTGAATTGAGCATTTATTTTGGGGAATATGACAAGTTATTAAAGTGGAGAATAAAGAATATTTTTTCTCTACTTATTTTATCATTATTATTAAATGGCAGACATAATTTTATGGGAAAGACATTAAAAATAGTCGATGGCACAGAATACTGATGGACAATTTAGTGCACAATATTCTCCCTCAGTCGTGCTATATTTTAACCTGTGAAAAAATCAATTGCATTATCCAACGTATAAGAATTTAATTGACACATTTCATATATATTCGCCCTAATAATATTTCAAAAAAATTCCTTGCCGCAATGACAAGAATTTCACATCTTTTTTCTCTTCCTCTCTTTCATTTGGCTCTATTCTTTTACGATGAACCCTGGAATAAAAATTAAACATGAGATATAATAAATATGTAATATTAAAAATGTAAAAACTTATATTTTGCTCTCTTCATCGTTCGCTATTTGTTTCTCTTTTTTTCTAGATGCATATTTGTGCGGTGACTTTGGAACAAAAAATTGGACAATGAATCATTATGAATATTTAATAATTGATTGACTATATGACTATATGATTCTCCAACCATGACATCTCATGAAATCATCAAACAAAAAATGTATAAAATGAACGTACACCTGCAATAATATAATTGACGTTTTCAATACATTCAAATTCTACAAAATATTTATATGTATAAACATTCGATTCAATTGCTCAGATCTTGAAGCTAACGAAATGTTGCCGTCGGAAGCTCCCATCATTGAGTCGAATGAATCGATGCAAGAGCCATGTCACTTCCACCTTTCAGAAGCTGCCTTTAGCTGTAAGTATCTTCGGTTATCTGAACAGTAAAATGAATAAATGTATGAAATATCAATTGAGTTTGAATATTGAGTGCACTGCAATATGTTATATGAAAATAATTTTAAAAGGCGTTGAATTTGAAATATTTTCTAGAATTACCATTTATTTCTGGTTGTATATAGGCACCACCGAAGGAACAAAGCAATCGATCTCGATACCGAAGCCGTGGACTGGCGGAGAATTGAATGCAGACGGCGGGAGTTTTCTCTTCTCATACGCTGTGAGCAAAGTGGAGAACGGTCATAATCTACTGCTCACGCAACGATTTGTCAAGCTTACGGCCACCAAAGAGCTTTTTTATTATGTGTATGGGCGTATCGTTGATGCACATGGGTGTAATCTTCCCCAAGTCCTAGATGATCTTGGTACACTACCGCAAGCTTTGGAGAGGTTTAAAAATATGAGCCTATACAATGGTCTTGGCCCCATCAACGATCATCATCTGCCGCCAAATAGTGCTTTTAAAGATGCCGTCGATATGTGGCGAAATAATAACTGCACACTGATCTCAAAATCGAAAAGATGTATTCACTGCATTAAATGTAGAGACGCAACGCTAAAGCGAGACGCAAGATAAAAAACGGAAACGTCGTTGAAGCGTGTTTCTCGATCTTCCAACCCTATCGATCAAAGGAAATTGATCGCACTAGGCAAAAAAAGGCCGTATAAAGCGATTGAACAACAGAAGTAAAAAACGTCTCCGCTTATTACAGAAATGCTTACAAGATAAAGCAAACGAAATAACTTCGATTTGCAGCAAAACATTAACCGACAGATGTATGGAATTGGAAATCCCAGAGGCTCAACAAACCGCAATTAAAGAAATAATTGCCGCTGCAGGAAAGAAAGACAGCAAGAGTCGGCGGTACGGGGAACAATGGATCATGCTGTATCTACTTATGAACATAAAATCGCCGAGTTTCTATGAATTCCTTCGGAAGAATAATATTCTTCCACTTCCGTGTTCTCGGACGATCCGCCATTATTTTTCATTGATTGACATGAAATGTGGCTTCGACAAAAAGTTCGCTACATTGCTCAAAAAACATCTCGCGAAAAAAACGCCTTTGCAGCGACATGGAGTAATTTTGATGAACGAAATTAACTTAAGAAAATCCGCGACCGTGTGTTCGAAAAACTTGACTTACGTTGGGTTGACTGACTTCGGGGACGATGGCCCGCAATCCACTGACATCGAAGATCAAGCAACACACGGGCTCGTCATCATGTTCCAGCCTCTCGCAGATTCTTATACACAGCCAATCGCAGTATTTGCGTCTAAAAATCCTGTCAAGGGTGATGAACTTGCGAAACTGCTTATAAAAGCTATTGGATATTTGGAAGAAGCCGGAGAGAAAATTCACGGAGTCATCGCTGACGGCGCAGCCACAAACGTCAAGATGTGGTCCCTATTAGGTGTCGCCAGCTCGATGGAGGACACGAAAACTTGGTTCACGCACCCTATTCATGAGGACCGGAAAGTCTTCGTCTTTTCTGATATGCCGCACGTTATGAAAAATATTCGGAACAGACTTAACAATAAAAAAATGAGGGTAAGGTTACAAAAAATTGAAATTATATTGAATTGAGGACCTTTGATGACTCCACGTTAAAGGATTTCGAAAGGCTCGCCCAAATTATATAATCCTAACTACACGTTTGGGAACCAATAAGTCGTCTACAAGTCACACTAATGTCACGTATTGCTATAAAAATGGTTATATTTTTGATTTTGTAGATAAATCCGTCGAACGATTACATAAGCTGGGACTACATTAGTACTTTATTCAATCTGAATACTCAACATGCTGGCAATGCAAGAGTTTGTCCAAAGTTAACGCAACGGCACGTTGTGTTGGACAACACTGTGAAAATGCGCGTTCGACTTGCAACACAAGTACATTTCTTTCACAGTCATTATATCATTTCGTATAAATTTATTGTCCAATTCGGAAATAATGTTTCTTTCTTGTATTCAACTGTTATAGGTGTTCAGTAATTCGGTTGCACAAGGGCTACGTTTCTACTTTTCTCACAGCTCCGAAGGTCCACTTAAGGCACAACACCACTGTGACCCCCTGTTTTTTTGCCATTTTTCAAGAATTTTTTTTTGTGGGAAAAAAAAGAGGTATTCGAATTTTTTTTTGTTTTGTTCGTTGTTTATTGAAGATACATAAAAAAAAATTTTCAAATTTTTCACGCCCCATGGTGACGCTGGGGAAACTCCCGCGTCAGGTACTGTTGCCTTTGCAGTGGTTCGCGGCACGCAGCAGAACTCTCTTCAAAGTCGATCTGAAAAAAAATACCGAGTGTTTTCGTTAGTAATATGATATTTTGAAGAGGAGTACATAGGGATTTGAAAAAATATTGATTTTTAAAAAATAGGCACGCTTTTGAAATTAAAGGATGATTTTCGAGCAAAATTTCTCGTCGAAAATAGGCTATAACTTTTTTTATTATTGAGATATCGAAAAAATCCTATGTACTTCTTTAGATGATCTAGTTTTATTGATGCAGTCCAAATTTGAAGTCGATCGGATAAAAATTGCTCGAGTTCTGCTGCGTGCCGTACTCAAAAAAGTGGTTTTGAGAAAAACGCGTTCAAAGTTTTAGGTTTGTTAATTTATGCGATAAATTGGAAAAAAAATTTTTTACCTTTAATCAGCGATGCCGGCACCATATAGCTGGCCTTCAAGAAGCAAATCATTGTCCCTAGCATCTTTTCTCGAACTTGTAGAGGCTCTTCTTGCCTCTTTTGCAGCGTCTGTGAGCGAGCGCTCCGCCAGCTCGATCCGCGCTGCGTCGGTTTCAACGCAAAAATTGAAACAATTTGGGCCGATAGTTATCCCCAACGTCTCCAAAACTTTCATGAGGCTTCTCAGGCCATCATTGAATAATAATACCGCGATATCAGCTGCAATATCGACGATTTTTTTGCTCCCGGACTGACACTTGGGGGCTATTGCCCAAACTGATTTGTTGTAGCTTTCGTTGTTGTTTTGCGTGAAGCCCCCCAAACAACGCTGCAGCAAATCGTCTCTGCTCAAATTTATATATCCCGGTATACCTGCCGACCCTGAGGCGCGCAGCTGCGCGGGACCCCGAGCGTCACGGAGCGCTACACCGCTCCACAAAATATTCAATATCTCCGAAAATAATTATTTTTTCGACCTGGGTCCAACGGCATCTTAATCTTAAATGTATTTTAGATTTTTCTAGATGGTTTTCAAAAAATCGATTTTTTGAAGCCGTCACAGTGGTGTTGTCCCTTAAAGGATGCGAAGAAACAATCAAATTCTGCAAACGCATGAATGACATGTTCGATGCGTTAAACCGTAAAACTCCCAACCAAAGACTCACCCCTGGGAATGACGATTTCAAGGTATACATTATGTCTTTATTTAATAAATGTCACCGCCATTGGCTAAGTTCGTCTTCATTTCTAATTACCCGCACTTTACTTTCAGAGTTTGCAAGATTGCCTCCGTTGGCTGAACGAATGGGAAATGGCTGTACGAAGAGGCGAGATATCTCCTGAAGAGTATTTATCAACCGAAACATCGAGGGGCTTGCGGATGTCTCTCACATCAACGATGGATATGTGCTGCTACCTCGTCGAGAAATTCGATTTCCAATACCTTCTCACAGGAAAAGTTAACTAAGATAACTTGGAGGTAAATTTCTTTTGAAATCACTTTTTTAAGGAATAATTGCCTGCGATTAATAAACTAACATATCTGCAATATTTGCAGAAATTTTTCGGTACCATTCGGCAAGCCGCTGGTTGCAACGATCACCCGAATGCCCCAACGTTCTTACAATTATATAAGCTGTTATGCGTATATAGTATTTTGAAACCTCCAAAGTTTGGAAACTGCACGGTGTCGGAAAAGCATTCGCCTCAGCTTTTAGTATCGTTGCAAGCCCTGAGGGAAGTCTATAGCGAAAAGTCCGAGGCAAAGAGTTTACAGTATCGGAGAGAAATTCAAGCAAAGTTGGACAAAATTTTGGAGTACGACGATTGGGAGGCAGACGACGTGATCGAATATAATCCCGACCATGATTATTCCTTGTCCCCTATTCTCTACTGCATTATTTACTACGTGACAGGTGTTTTATTTTAAGATTTAATCCGTAAAAACGCTATTAACCCTCTGTGGGTATCTGTAGTATACTAACTTTGCTTCTCGTATCGCTTTGATATGAACCGGAATTGCATGCATTATTTCTACTTGTAGATATTGTTGAACAGCCGTTGATCTCGTTGGGATGCTACTTTATTTTTTGATGTGCTTTTTTAACATATTTCTATGAATTCTACAGGTTACCTGTGCAAGCAGGTGTTGAAAATGTACAAGAACTGCATGATATGCCAGAAAGCGATTAGATCTGATTCTTCCACAACGTCTTCAGTGTCGCAATTGGTCGACCTGAAATCGAGAGGGGGATTGATCCATGCTAATTGGCATTTTTTCCATTTAATTTCTCACGTAGAGGCTTGTTTCGCTAAAAATGCGTCACGGGCCGATGTTTTCGACTGTACTCTTGACGAAGTTTTCACTTCATATAAGTTTACATTTCCTTGCTCCTCACACGCCTCGGATATATTATCGTATTCGATTATTTATTACATTCGACTACGAATGAGACAAAATGCTCACCAAGAAAATTTGAAAGTTACGAAAAAATTCGTTGTAAAAAAAAATGTCCAAGTTGACGAATCAATAAAAAGAGTAACCGGTTGGCAATATAACTAAGTATGAATAAATAATAAAAAGAAAAAAGTTATTGATGTAAACAGTGTACATTTTGCCTTTCTCTTCCCTTTTTTCAGCATTGACTATTCGAAAAAAAAACACGATGTCTTAGTTGGACCATCGAAATGCCATACTTACAGCCTTCAAAAGTGGAATCATCGAGAGAGGTACGTTATAGAAAAATGTCTATAATATTCAGATAACTGACAAAAGTTTACAAATAATTTGAAAATGATACAAAATCACATTAATAATAATTAAATGAGACGATTATGAGAAATAACAAAAGTATTAGCCATTGTGAAATTTTATTTGATAATTGATAAAAATTGTTCATTTACTATTTCATTTTCTAGTAAAAAAATGCATTCACGCCTGCAATTACTTTCCAAAAATTAATTGAATATAAATGCTGAAAATAATTTGACTAAACAAAACTGATTCCCCGCTTCTCCCCATACTCGGGAATAAAAAATTGATGATGTCCGCAAATATATTTTTCAAAAATTAATTAAAATTATGAAAATTATTTGATTTATTAATTAATAACACATGTACCCTTAAAAAAATTCATACCCACAATCAAAAAAAAATAAACTGCTGAACGTGGGTTTTGAGCGAACTACCTTCACCACTCGAATCCAGCGTTGACCAATTCAGCTAAATGTACCTCTTGGCAAATAAGGAAAACAAAAAATGATATATACTTATCAGGGCTGCTTGAGTCGATGATGCTTTAGGATAATCCTATACAGTGCAACATACGTAAAGCGTATATTTATTTTCGCTTTTCAGTATTTTTTTTTGTTGGAAATGTTCCTACATTTACATGTCTATGTACTTGTCCTAGCCGCTATGACAAGTTCGCAGCGCCGCTCTTGTGGCTATAAGCCAAAGCTTATTGCCGACATTAAGCGTACCACCCCCACCACCTTTGTTGCAAGACCTGTATGTAAGACCGTGCGTAAAGGGTATTTCATGAAATTATATATTTTTCAAAATATTTCGCATTGGTGTGGAACAGCCCATACATTGATGTAGCGCAGGACAGGCTGGAGGCTCGTTGGCGGTTCGTTGAACTTTTTATAGCCATCTGACTTTTGCTTGATACAAGAAATTCTCAACCGCGTATATCAACTGCATTTTGATAATGAATTCTTTTTTGTTTTCAATGAACTAATCTACAATATCTGCGTGCGTACATGAAGGGTATCAAAATTCAGAAATTAAACATTGCAAAAAGTGTTTCGCTAGTTTCGCGAGCGAGGCTCGAACTTCTTGCGCTGAGCCTCATTATTCTCGTTCGTGTTGCCTGTTTTTTTTTCATGCATTAATATTTTTATTCTAGCAGCACGAATCAAATTAATTACACGCTGTGAGATTGCGAGCGCTGATTATTGAAGAAAAAAAATATATCGCAAGGATCGTCAAGGTGAGTTGGAGTCTTCGAATAAATGTGTTTGGCTTAATTGCGATAAAGCCAGTAACGAACATTCGGTGTTGATCGTTTCTTCATCTTCAATTGATAAAAAAAACAAATGTGGCGAGTTACGAAAAATCCTCGATGTGTCTCTCGAGTGAAGAAGAATACACGGAAGATCGAACAATATTTGCTTGCTGATAAAAATGGTTTAAAAACCAGACTAACAATAAATATCTACGCAATATTTACTGGCCGATTTAAAAAAATTGTATAATTATCATTTACTCCAAGGATGCATTTTTTTCTCTCAAATAAATATTTTCGAAAGTGCCACAATGCTTATCTTGAAAATTGATTAGTTTAAACTGCGGCTGAATGAAACTCGAGTTCATAATTTGTACATCTGTCCCTCGTGTACACACGAGACGTATCGGGGATGGTCAGCCCCTCCGAAGTACGCACAAGCTACGCCCACTCAACATTAATTAATCAAACATTCAATATCTCGGCTGTGTAGCAGTGTACACGCACTTTTTCCCTTTCACGCCTAAATTTATTCGAGACGGTGGCTCGATATTGAGCCTCGAGCGCTCTCAATTTCTCTGGACTCCGAATGGGATCCATGGCATCTTTCTTGACCGCAGTACTTGGGGTTTCTGTCGCGATACCTGTTTCAAGAGAAAAAGTATTAGTTTTTCATGCCTCTTGTTGGCGAGAGCCTGATTGTACAATTTGGTGTCTGTCCTTTTGGTGATGTATGTCCTTGAGACAAAATCCATTTTACGCGTTTCTACACCCAATTTTTGATATTTTGATAGAAACTTAAAGTTATTAACGTTCAGCAAACAACTTGCTATATGAATGGCTCATAAAAGAACCGGAACACAGAAAAAAACGCATTTTTCTATTTTTTGGGCCCATCCATATGCCTTGGAAAAGAAATGGAAAGCCAAGGGCTGACTTTGAGAATTCGCCAAAAATCACAATATCATCCGATTCTCATTTCCAAAGTCGCATTTTCAATGGTCATTACATACGAGAAGAATAAGCGCAAGCGGGAGTCGCTATCTCTGCAGAAAAAAAATGTACACTTATTTGGATAGAAGCGTTATATTAAGAAAAATTGGAAATCGATATTTCCTCGTTTTCAAATTAAATTTGAGATTTCGATAAAAACTCTACGTGATTCGTGTTCAGCAGACAATTTGACATTCGATTGTCATGGTAATTATTACTTCTAATTTAAATGAAATTGAATTGGATTTGTAAGATAATTTCAATATTAAATTTAATTGAATTGGGTAAATAGAATATAAATTATATTTATGAATTCAAATTTAATTAAATATAATATGAAAGCTAATTCAAATATTTGGTTGAATGTCATTATAATATTATTAATAATTTGTGTTCTATTCAATTGTAATTGCATCGTTGTAATTATAAAAGTTGAATTAAATTTATGCAAACTGAATGTGATTTGTATTCAGTAGAAAATTAGCCACAAGGATAGTCGATCTATTTCGAATAAATGTTTCGAATTTTTTCGGCCAATGCGGCCGTGCAAAACTGGTGAAAATCGACGACTGACTTTCAAAATTTACCACGAATCGAAAAATAATTCAATATGCATGACCCAAGTTGCATAAAAAAGGGCAACTGAATACAAAAGAATGAACATAGGCAGAAGTCGATATCTCTTCAGAAAAAAATGCAGTTATTTCAATAGAAGCATATTACGAAAATTCGAGAATTCATCACAAGAACCCATTTCGCCTCCAAGACATTTCTTTTTGATTCACGAAGAACTGCAAGCTACCCCTCGGACTTACCTCTTTGGAAGTCACGTTATCTCCGGAGGTTCCTTGTTGTACAACTGGAGTGCTGCTCGTGCAACTCGTCGCTACTCGAGCACGTTCACCAGACGGTCCTGGTATCGGGTTGAACGGAACGTTCTCCTCCGATTGGCCAACGTTTTCCTGTCGCAAAAAACAATTATTGATTATTGCATTGAAGAAGGAGAGAAATGTGTTGCAAAAAAATTTAACGAAAAAAGAGGAGGAAATACAGAGAAGAGAAACGAAAACAATGTAAAATGAAAGCAGAATTGCAAGGCAAATAAAAAGGCGACAAAAAAATAACCCGCAAAGGATGCAATACAGATTATACAGGGTGTCCCACGATAGAATGTGTAATGTTCGAGAGTATTAATCGAATTGCGGAAATGCCTTCAGCGCCTCTAGGAGTGTTAAGCGCGACATCTACGGAAGGCGTCAGCCATGTTAACCGCGTGAAGCGGAAGCGGCATTCTCGTCCCGGAGGTGGGCCAGCGAGCGTGTCCGCATGTAAATTGTTACACGTAATAAAGTATAAGTCGTGTGGGCCATAAGACGCTTATATTATTGAAACCGAGCTCCCCAAATACATTACATTGGCGACGAGGATAACGGAATTGCGAGCGATAAAGGATCGCCGTGATATTTAAAGATCACGAATAGTGAAAGAAAACGTGGTCGGGGAAACAAAACAAAAAAATGGCCGACGACGCGGCAAGAAAAGTGACAAAGGAGCTACGGGAGCTCGAAAAGGCACGCGCTGAGCTAGCAGAGAAAAATCTCCAATTGGCGGAAAGTCGAAAGCAGCTGGCAACGGATCAGCAAAATTTGGCGGCGCAAAGGGCGCAACTCCGTGAACGTGAGCTGAGGATCGGCGAGGAGCAACCTGCTCGAGGACAAATCCAGCAAATTGTTACATCAAGGATCGGTGAATTAAAGGAATTCAACATGCAGGAGGATTGGGCACTCTGGAAAGAAAGGTTAGAACAATTTTTCCTTGCAAACGACATCCAAAAGAGGAAAAAAGTGCCCCTCCTAATAACATTGCTGGGTAGTAAGGGCTATGCCCAGTGGCGTAGCGTGGGGGGGGGGGGGGGGGCAGAGAGGGCCAAGGCCCCGGGCGGCGCAGATGTGGGGCGGCGGCGGCGGGCGGCACTCAGTTGCGAAAATAGGGAGGGGGGCGGCAAATTTAGGGTTAGCCCCGGGCGGCAAAAATCCACGCTACGCCACTGGCTATGCCTTGCTTCGTAATTTATCTGCACCAAGCAAGCCATCCGAGAATTCATTTGAACAGCTAACGGCTATTATGATGAATCATTTGAAACCGAAGCCGAGCATCATTACGGAGCGGTTCAAGTTCAAAGAATGTCGCCAAGGAGAGGACGAGGATATAAAATCGTATTTAGCAAACCTTAAGAGATTATCGACTCACTGTGAATTTAATAACAACCTTAACTACCATCTACGTGACCAGTTTGTATGGGGACTACGCAACACATCAATCCAGAAACGCTTGCTCGGAGAGCCGGAGCTATCGTATGGTTGAGCAGTCGAATTGGCTCTCGCACTGGAGTCCGCAACGAAGGACGTTGCTAGAATGGGAGCGATGCAGAAATACACATCAGAGTCGTCGCAATCATCGAAGAACAGTGGAACTAGCAACGGAGGTGTTCGCTGCTACTGTTGTGGCAATATAGGACATCATTCGAGCGTATGTAGGTTCAAACAATACAAATGTAACACCTGCAAGAAAGAAGGTCACTTGTCAAGGGTGTGTAAAAGAAATAAAATTGAGCAAAGGACTCAGTTACATCATAGATTTAAGTCGAACGATAATTATAATAGACATAATTATCTCGCTGAAAAAGAAAACGTTTTAGAAGAATTTGATAATTTGTTTCATTTGCAAATGGAGAAAAACAAAAAAGCGATAACAAATGAAGGAATTTTCAGTATTGAGCCAATCAAAATCGATTTCAAAGTTTACACTGATACGATAAAATTTGACGTGGATACAGGATCTGATATCGCAGCAGTTTCGGAGAAATTTTTTTCCAAACAGGGGGACTGCAAGATAAAGAATTGAAAAAAACAAGCCGGAAATTTAAATCGCACCCGGGGCAAATCATTGTTCCCTTGGGATATATTGAGGTTGAAGTTGAATTAAATAAAATCAAAGAGAAATTGGATTTGTATATTTTGCCAGGCAACGGCCCACCATTGTTAGGTCGAACATGGATTCGAGCACTCAAGGTGCCAGTATCGCAATTACTGGAGGGGGACAGAGAATCGAATATTGACTGGCTGGACAATAACAAAAGAGGAGATATTGAGGAGATTATAAGCGAGTTCGGTTCGGTGTTCTCAGAGAAGCTAGGGAAATATAATTAAAAAAAAAATCAAACTACACTTAAAGGAAAATATACAACCGATTTATTGTAAACCTCGACCAATGCCGTATGCGATGCGAGCAAAGGTAGAAGCTGAATTAAACCGTTTAATACAGGCAAAGATAATCGAGCCTGTAGAAAGTAGCGAATGGGCTACACCGATTGTGCCCGTGCCGAAGAGTAATGGGGAAATTCGAATATGCGGGGATTATAAGATAACGCTTAACCCCCATATTAAAATTGATAGATACCCAACCCCAAGAGTTCAAGATCTTCTAGCGACTTTGAATGGAGGTACAGTTTTCACGAAAATTGACCTGTCGCAAGCGTATCAACAGGTTGAATTGGATGACGAGTCGAAACTATTAGTTACTATTTCCACGCATAAAGGCTTATTTGTATACAATCGATTATGTTTCGGGATAGCATCGGCACCCGGGTTATTTCAAAGAGAGATGGAAAAAGTTTTAAACGGTTTAGAGGGGGTTATTTGCTTTTTCGATGATATTTTAATCTCCGGCCAAACACGTGAGTTGCATAATAAAAGATTTAGAGCCGTTTTAAAACGATTGCAAGATTGCGGTCTTACAGTGAAAAAAGAAAAATGTGACTATGGTAAAGATCGAATTGAATTTCTTGGTTATGTCTTAGCTAAAAACGGAACTCACGTGTCGCCAGAAAAGACGAAAGCAATCAGTGACGCTCCAGCGCCCAAGGATTTGACTCAGTTGAGGGCATTCCTCGGCATGTTGAATTATTATGCAAAATTTATTCGGAATTATTCGAGAGTTATCGGTCCATTATATAACTTATTACAGAAAAATGCAGATTGGAAGTGGGATGCTGAATGCGAAAAAGCTTTTAGAGCGGCAAAGCAAAGTCTGGTAAATTCAGAAGCCTTAGCCCATTTCGATTTAACGTTACCAATCAAGATTGCTTGTGATGCGTCTCCATTCGGCCTAGGGGCAGTGCTGTCCCATGTGTATGACGATGGATCCGAAAGACCTATTGCTTTTGCATCACGGACGTTGTCGAAAGCCGAGAAAGGCTATTCGCAACTGGACAAAGAAGCATTGAGTCTGATATTTGGAGTTAAGAAATTTCATCAATACGTCTACGGTCGTCATTTCGTGCTAGAGACGGATCACAAACCATTAATTTACATATTGGGGCCCAAACAGGGTTTACCGCAAATGGCGGCGAATAGAGTTCAAAGATGAGCTGTTTTGCTGTCAGCCTATCAATTCGAAATAAAGTATATAAAAGGTACCGATAACGCTCAAGCCGATGGACTGTCAAGAGTTCCTCTGTTATATAAAGAAAACAGCATATCATGTTCGAACGGGGAATATTCTTATCTAAATTTGGTATCCGAAGACGTTCAATCGATTAACGCAGTAATTATAGAAGAGGAAACTGGAGCAGACAGTCAGCTAAGTCAGGTCCGAGATTTTGTGATGAATGGGTGGCCAAAAGAAGTGGAGGCAAAGTATATTCCATTTAAGAATAGAGAAAAAGAACTGACGGTAGAAGAAGGATGCGTGATGTGGGGATTTAGGATGGTAATTCCCGAAAAATTGCAAAAAGGCCTGTTAGATGAACTCCACAGTATCCACATGGGAGTAGTTCGAATGAAAGCGATGGCAAGATCGTATATCTGGTGGCCGGGAATCGATAAAGATATAGAGAGAGTCACAAAATCTTGCGAGCTTTGCTTAAAATCTGCGGATAATCCTCCAAGAGCGAAAATACATTCTTGGAAATGGCCAGAAGGACCTTCACATAGAATTCATGCGGATTTCTTGGGTCCGATAGGGGGAAAAATGTTTATAGTAATCTTGGACGCCTTTTCCAAATGGCTCGATGTTAAAGAATTGAAGGACATCACATCGGAGTCTACAATAAAAGCAGTCCGCGAATATATGAGTAACTGGGGAATTCCGTTGGCGTTGGTCACAGACAACGGCCCAAGTTTTTGCTCGAAAGAATTTGTTGACTTTCTCGAATCGTACGGTATTAGACACGTTAGAACGGCACCGTATCATCCTGCTTCAAATGGCGCCGCAGAAAACGCTGTCCGTATTTTTAAAAATAAATATAAATTATTATTAAAGGCGGGTAACTCGGGACACGAAGCCCTTTGTAAATTTCTATTTTATTACCGAGCAACGCCTCATTGTACGACTAATTGTAGCCCGGCGGAGCTGCAAATAGGACGAAAATTTCGAACGAAATTAGACTTAATAAAACCGATGTTACGCCACGGCGTAGAACAACGACAAAAAGGCCAAGTAAACGCGTTTAGGGGCAATAGAAATGCCGTTTTAGACGTGAATGAAACGGTAATGGCGAGAGATTATAGTAATAATTCGTGGCGCAAATCGCAAATACGCGAGCGTCTTTCACCTGTAACTTACGCGGTGCCCACCAATGATGATCGCTCGTGGAAGCGTCACATCGATCAAATACGACCCTGTGATTTGAAAATGGACGGGGAAAACCTTGTAAGCAACGAATTGTCGAATAACAATGTCCAAACGGGTAAAATGCCGGAAGTTATCCGGGAAGCTGACATATCGTCGATGCCGGAGTTAGCGCTTACAGAAAGCGTGTTAGAGAGTTCAAAGGCAGTATCGATACCGATGGCACATGCAGTGCGACGTTCGAATCGGGTTCCCAAACCCGTAGTGAGACTTAATTTGTAATTGAGAAAAGTGATAAGTCGCTGTGATATAATCTAAAGTTATGGATGCCGCGTATGTATGTGTAAACATGTTCAGTCTGAAAGAGAACCCGTGTGAGGGTCATGTTTTGAATTAAGTGTGAAGGGATGTAATGTTCGAGAGTATTAATCGAATTGCGGAAATGCCTTCAGCGCCTCTAGGAGTGTTAAGCGCGACATCTACGGAAGGCGTCAGCCATGTTAACCGCGTGAAGCGGAAGCGGCATTCTCGTCCCGGAGGTGGGCCAGCGAGCGTGTCCGCATGTAAATTGTTACACGTAATAAAGTATAAGTCGTGTGGGCCATAAGACGCTTATATTATTGAAACCGAGCTCCCCAAATACATTACAGAATGTCATCCGTGGAATGCGGAGTTGGGGGTGAAATTCCGAGACGATTGATATAAGCATGTATGGGTCCCAGATCAACCCCTGAATTGTTATTCATTTTTCAAGGCAGCCAATCAGGCGCGCCCGTTGACCGGGCCTACGTCGGTGAACCATCCGCAGTACAGTGAACTTCCGCTAACTCTCGCACTGTCAGGATCCTGATCTGCGCGGTGCGACAGTAACCGAAGGACCCTTCTCCGCCACTAAAGAGCAGAAGCATGAGCGAGATTTTCCCTCAAGCGGGAGGGTCGGCGACAGTTATTCATTAAACAGTTAGTGGGAGTTTGCTGTATTGATCGCATAATCGACAACAAAGCACTTGGTGGCACTGTTATGCGATTTTTAGCTCGACAGGGGAACCGCGTTGACTGGATACTGAGCAGCGCTGCTAAGTGCTTTACTGTCGAAAATAAGAAAAAAATGTAGAGCAAAAGACTTACTCCGGGTACTTGAAAAACCGATAGCTGTCGTAATCCAGCACGCGTCCGTTCTGCCCTGACGGCACGTCGCCCAGTACGGCAGCCCGGATACGCGCACGGTTTACCCATCTCGACCTCGATGAAGCAATCTGCAAAAATAAAGAAATTCATTATTGTAAATATTAGATGTCTTGCGGGGTAATATTTTGTTATTGTAATGTGCAGGTTGAATGAATTGAACTGGCGTCTAATTTCCACGCTGCATGCTAGTATAATGGTTGAAATTGAAAATATGTATTGTTTATTAATTTTGTTCATATTTGAACTCGAAATATGCACATTAATCCCTCACTGCAATAGAAAATACGCAGGGCTTCGAGCGTGGAAAAAAAACGTCACATATGGCGCCATGAACTCAATTTATTTAACCGGCAAATTATAATAACAAAAAATTACCCCAAATGTCATTAAATATGTAAAAAAATGCCTTCTCCTTACCAGTACGTTATCTTTTACGAGGTAACGAGTCACAATATTTTGCAGGAGCACTGTTTTCCCTTTATACACACTTTATACACACGCGAAAGAAATACACCGCGAATAAAGACGTATAAAACGGAAATAAAACTCAGAGCTCACTTCGTTGTGGGACCAACGCAAAACTTCACAGCGGTATCTTTGGAACAAGAGCGCTACCGTGGCTGAATTTCAAACTTGGAAATTTCATCGCTTTTACATGTCACTTTTTCACCCATTCCGCCACATGCGTTCGGACTCCTTTACTCTAGTCTCCATGCAGAGATTAGTGGGGAGATGCACAACGCGGCCCTTTTCGGCGTGCCTCGGAAATGGCGCTAAATCGCGGCGGCGTGTTCGGGAGTATGATTTCGTGATCATCGCCTCTGTCGAGGTTGCAGATTTCCTTGTAGCCGCGCGTCCGTGATCACCGCTCAAGTTGGTATCGCAGCAGCGTGAACACGAATGGGTAGCTCGGTGGGGGAAAAGTCTCTGCCCCTCGCTCGCTCGACAGGCGAACGGAGCGAGGTTTTCCGTCCGATCGAGCTCGACATATATGTGTGGCCGTACTGCGGATTGGAATATGCATCATGCAAACATGTATCGAGATCATTGTTTTCTCTCGGTTGCCCGTTTATACCGAAAATACGGGTTAAAAAAATTAACGACGAACCGCGTTGAAAAATAAAACGCCGAAACGACCATGAAAGGTTCAAAAAGAAATCTTGAGCCTTTGCCGCGATCGTTTCGGCATTTTTTTTCAACAGTAAACATTATGGAAAAGGGTGTATCATAAATGTTTCTCTATCTGCAATGAGCGTCGTGGCTGAGTTGGTAGCGTGACGGATTACGATGCTGAAGGTCCGGGTTCAATCCCCGGTGAATCAACTTTTTTTTCTTCATTTTATATTCAGAAAATTTCTAACTTACTCTCACTTTATCTATTCTCGCCTGTCCAGGCATTATTTTTTATATTTAATTCATATATGTTTAACAAAAAAATGTTTCTACGGGCATCGAAGCCGCGCCGTCCGTACTCAGAGCTCGGACGCAGTGCAGCCAGATCGCGCGTAAAAGTTACCCCCTCTCTAGCATCTTCCGCGCCCATCACACCATCGTAGTAGCGTGTCCGTGAGCGAGCGATGCTCGGACATCTTCGGAAAGAGCCGAGCAAGGCGAAGCGTCCCGACCGCGCCTTCGGCTGCTACACCAATGCATGGACGCTGAGCACGTTCATGTGCGGCCAAGCCGAAACGAAGGCTCGAGGGAAAAAGCAATCTGAGCACGACTCGCGCGTGACGTCACCCGACGGCACGCGCGAGGCTTTTAGATGATTTCAATGCTAATTTAGTTCTTGATTCTCTGCGTTATTAATGTATACAAAAAAATGTATTGCGCACTCAGGTCACTTATTTTTTTAGTTTATACGTTAATTTAAACATAATGATATATCTAAATTACAACTTATTTATCTTATATAAAATTGTTTAAGCTTTACTCACACCCGTCCTTATGCCAAATAAATTATAATTCATAAAAGTAAGCGGAAATATATTTATATTCGTATTATTATATTAATTCTCATACTTTCATCAAGCGATAAAGCATTATCCCCAAAAACAAGCCAATCATCCATCCGGCCGCGAATTGTAAGTACCAGAAAGTGCACATATTCTACAAGCGATGAGATGGTCCCGTTGGTAGCGTTCCTGGCTTTCTGATTTCTTATTTTTTTCCTGGAAATTTCTCCTTTTCCTATGACCTGAGTGAACGGCTGCGGAGATATTCGGAGAAAAGTTAAAGATGAAAAGAAATGAGATTTTCGTTAAAAAACTTTTTATTATTATTATTTTTTCCGGAAATTTCTTTTTTTCCTATTACCTGAGTGAACGACTGCGAAGATATTCGGAGAAAATTTAAAGATGAAAAAAATGAGATTTTCGTAAAAAAAAACTTGATATTATTTTTTTTGCGGAACTTTTTCTTTTTCCTATTGAGTTTGTTTGTTTGGAGTTTGAGTCATACAAACACAGATTTAAACAATCTAGAACATTCACATTTCCGAAATAGAAAGACGTGAGTATCTAATATTGGTAATACCATCTATAGCAAAAAGCTAGATATCGAGGATACAAACTTCGAAAGTTTTTATCTCAGATAGGCAAACGAGCGATGGTCCATAATAGCGAACACCGAAATAGCGAACATCAAAGAAGTGGACGAGTTGCTTCATAATTTTCTGCCGATTTTCGCTAACACGTACGAGATTCTTTTAAAGTCTTTAAGAGGGGATATACATTTACAATGATCAAAAAATCAATTTCTTTTCTTTAAGGGATAACACCATTCTAGGAATTTGGAAAAATCGTTTTCTTTTGGCTTCAAAAATACTTTGGGGTCATAAAAACAATATGCAGTTGGTCCTGCAGTGATTTTTTTTAAGGTTGGATAAGTGTGTACAGTAGAACCTCGATTATCCGAACCTCGATCATCCGAACCCTCAATTATCCGAACGATGACTTAGTTTATCCGGAAGCTCAATTATCCGAACGTTGGCGCGAAAGATACATGGTTGCTCGCTGCCACCGCCGTGAGCAACAATGAGCAACCCAACGCAACTTCTCCTTCTCAAACAGCTGCGAGACTTAGACGCTCAAAAACGCGTTGCAGCCGTTCGTCAATTAAAAATGGACGATTTTATTTAAAAAAATATTTTAAAAGGCATTCGACTTTTTTCAGGTTTTTAAAACACACACACACACACACACACATATATATAAATATACAGGGTGGGCGGAACATTGACGTCCAAAAATAAAATTTTTTTGGATTTTTTTTTGCAACTAAATCTTCATGAGTAGTACTTTTATGCATAAAATAATCAGCTTCGTAACTGTGATGAAAGTTATTAAAATGTTGGTCTAAAGTGAAAAATTTATGTTCGGTAAATTATGACTTAAATTTTCAACTTTAAATTAAACATCTAAACAGGTGACTTCATAGTTCCTAATTAGGCCTCAAGAATGCGCCAGACTCTCAGCTTTCATAATCATTTTAAAAAAAGCCGTACTTAATAGGGGTACTTTGGCTACGATTGACCTTCAAAGACAGCGAGGTGGAAAATTCTTAAAATTAGCCATCTGATTAAAAAAAAATTGCCCATTTTATCATTCCTAAGGTTATTTAGTTTGTTAACTAACCAAAAATGACTGCAGGAAAGCTAAGATTTAAACATTTAGAGGTTTATTTTTTTTTAGTTCAATTCAAGTTTAATGAATTTTGCGCCATCCGTTCTTGTAACGAGAACGGATCACGTAAACGAGCTTTTACCTGATCCATGAGAACGGATCGCGCAAAATTCATTAAACTTAAATTAAACTAAAAAAAAATAAACCTCCAAATGTTTCAATCTGAGCTTCCCCTGCAGTCATTTTTGGTTAGTTAACAAACTAAATAGCCTTAGGAATGATAAAATGGGCAAATTTTTTTTAATCAGATGGCTAATTATGAGAATTTTCCACCTCGCTGTCATTGAAGGTCAATTGTAGCCAAAGTAGCCCTATCAAGTGCTACTCTTTTTAATGATTATGAAAGCTAACAGTCTGGCGCATTCTTAGGGCCTAATTAGGAACCATGAAGTCACCTGTTTAAATTTTTAATTTAAAGTTGAAAATTTAAGTCATAATTTACCGAACGTAAATTTTTCACTTTAGACCAACATTTTCATAACTTTCATCACAGTTACGAAGCTGATTATTTTATGCATAAAAGTACTACTCATAAAGATTCAGTTGCAAAAAAAAATCTCGATAGTCTTCTACTTTTTTTAAAGATTTTTTTTCAATTGGTCAGGTCGAAAATTCTCAAAAATGCAGTAAAAAATTGATAACTCGAAAACTATGAAAAGTCACGCGACATACATGGGGGTTATTCGGATACCCCACGATACAAGGGACCTAAATTTTATTGTTAGACGTCAATGTTCCGGCCACCGTGTATGTATATATATATTTTTTTAACGTTAATAGGTATGTCAAATTTTAATATCTATTTATGTATTTTTTTAATGTAAAAAGGTGTTGTTGATGATCTCGTCCCAAAAAACCCCCGTTTCGATTATCCGAACTTTTGATTGTCCGAACTAGTCTCGGTCCCAATTGGTTCGGAAAATCGAGATTCTACTGTATACGTAAGGCAGGTTTGCAGTCACAAGAGCCTCGCGGTTGAGATATGAGCGTGCGGGCTCTGAGTGTAGACGACGCGGGTTCGATCCCCGGTAGCCAATGTCTTGTTTTTTTTATTAAGCATATACGAATTAAATATCATAAATAATGCCTGAACAGGCGAGAATAGCTAAAGCGAGAGTAAGTTTGAAATTTTCTGAATATAAAATGAAGAAAAAAAAGTTGATTCACCGAGGATTGAACCCGGACCTTCAGCATCGTAATCCGTCACGCTACCAACTCGGCCACGACGCTCATTGCAGATAGAGAAACATTTATGATACATCCTTTTCCATAATGTTTACTGTTGAAAAAAAATGCCGAAACGATCGCGGCAAAGGCTCAAGATTTCTTTTTGAACCTTTCACGGTCGTTTCGGCGATTTATTTTTCAACGCGGTTCGTCGTTAATTTTTTTAACCCGCATTTTCGGCATAAACGGGCAACCGAGAGAAAACAATGATCTCGATACATGTTTGCATAATGCATATTCCAATCCGCAGTACGGCCACACATATATGTCGAGCTCGATCCGACGGAAAACCTCGCTCCGTTCGCCTGTCGAGCGAGCGAGGGGCAGAGACTTTTCCCCCACCGAGCTACCCATTCGTGTTCACGCTGCTGCGATACCAACTTGAGCGGTGATCACGGACTCGCGCGGCTACAAGGGAATCTGCAACCTCGACAGAGACGATGATCACGAAATCATACTCCCGAACTCGCCGCCGCGATTTAGCGCCATTTCCGAGGCACGCCGAAAAGGGCCGCGTTGTGCATCCAGAGCAAGAAGACTAGAGCTAAGGAGTCCGAACGCTTACGGCGATCACGATCCAAAAGCGTCCACGGAAATCCAGTTATTAGTGGTTGGCGGTTTCACCACGTGCGTCGCTGCTCATCACCGAACCGAAATGAACTGAGCGACAAGAACGCAACCGACGCCATCCGCCAAAGATGATTCCTGCTTGTCATCCATGTTGAAATAAAGCGTGTGCGGACCGTGTGGACTAACGAATTTCGCGTTTAATAAAAAATAATTGTGTCTCGGTGTAAAATATATTTATCGTGATCTGCGGTGAAAACTATCGAAGGAGTGTTATGTATTGTTTGATGTTTATAAATAAATTTTGTTTGTTACTGCTTCCGCAACGATAAGAAAACATATCGACTGAATTTCGGTATTTCGTTATTATTTTTTATCTGTGCAACGTATAGTATCATAATATGGGAATATGATGTGTGATAATTTGTAAAACTTTTATCTGGATTAAAAAATTCTTATGAATGTTCTTGTGTTTATAAATAAATTCTGTTACTGCATCCACAACGAAGAAAAAATATTGTCTTAATTTCTTTATTTCGTTATTATTCTCTATCTGTACAGCGTATCATCAGTGTGAATATGATGTGATTCAAAATTTATATCAATTTTCTTGTGTCTATAAATGTATTTTCTTAGTTACTGGTTCCGCAATGAAAAAAAAATATATTGTCTTAATTTCTGTACTTCGTTATTATTCTCTATCTGTACAGCGTATCATCGATGGGAATATGATGTGTGATAATTTGCAAAACCTCAGTCGTGATTGAAAATTCTTATAAATTTTTCTTGTGTCTATGAATGCATTTTGTTAGTTACTGCTTCCACAACAAAAAAACCATATTGACTTAATTTCTGTATTTCGTTTTTATTATTTATCTGTACAACGTATATAATATGTGAATATGATGTGTGATCATTTGCAAAAGCTTTATCTGAATTCAAAATTCTCATGAATTTTCTTGTATCTAGAAATAAATTTTGTTTGTTACTGCTTCCGCAACGAAAAAAAACATATTGACTTAATTTCTGTATTTAGTTGTTATTCTTTGTCTGTACAGCGTATCATAATGTGTGATAATTTGTAGAGGTTTTGTACAGATTCAGAATTATTATGAATTTTGTCAGAGTCATAAACTATTATCATATCATGGGAGGATCCTTTCTAGTGCGATCTAGCGGAAAAAATCAAATCTGTGAGATCGATTTATCTGTACAGTGTATCATAACATGTGAATGTGATGTGTGATAATTTGTAAAAGTTTTGTCTTGATTCAAAATTCTTGTGAATTTTCTTGTGTTTATAAATGAATTTTGTTTGTTAGTGCTTCCGCAACGAAAACAAAAATATATTGACTTCATTTCTGTATTGCGTTATTATTATTTATCTGTACAGCATATTATAATGTGTAAATATATCATAATGAGTGATAATTTTAGAAGTTTTGTCTAGATTCAAAATTCTTATGAATTTTCTTATGTCTATAAATGAATTTTGTTTGTTACTGCTTCCTCAGCGAAAAAGAAAACTGACTTAATTTCTTTATTTCATTATTATTCTTTATCTGTACCACGTATCATGATGTCTGGTCATTTGTAAAATTTTGTCTGCATTCAAAATTCGCATGAATTTTCTTGGGTCTATAAATAAATTTTGTTTATTGCTGCTTCTGCAATGAAAAGAAACATATTGACTAAATTTTCACATTTCGTTATTATTCTCCAAAACAATCTATATTATCTATATAAGACTTCTATCTATCTAATATAAAGAAATTTCCTGCACCAACTGCTTTCACAATTAATTTGATCCAATTACCGTTCCATATGAAGAAGAAAAGGGTGCTTCTTGCATATCGTACGGCACTGTTTTTAAATTAATTTGATCAAATTATCATATGAAGTAGCAAGGGGTGCTTTCTGCATATTGTACGGCACTGGTTCGTTCCTGATTTCAATTCGGTTCGGTGAAGAGCAGCGCCACCCTTCTCATCTGGATTTCCATGGACGTTTCTTCAACACTGCGTTCGTACTCCTTAGCTCTAGTCTTCTTGATCCAGAGATTAATGGGGAGATGCACAACGCGGCCCTTTTCGGCGTGCTTCGTAAATGGCGCTAAATCGCGGCGGCGAGTTCGGGAGTATGATTTCGTGATCATCGCCTCTGTCGAGGTTGCAGATTCCCTTGTAGCCGCGCGAGTCCGTGATCACCGCTAAAGTTGGTATCGCAGCAGCGTGAACACGAATGGGTAGCTCGGTGGGGGAAAAGTCTCTGCCCCTCGCTCGCTCGACTGGCGAACGGAGCGAGGTTTTCCGTCCGATCGAGCTCGACATATATGTGTGGCCGTACTGCGGATTGGAATATGCATTAAATGAATTTCAAAGTGAAAAACATGTATCGAGATCATTGTTTTCTCTCGGTTGCCCGTTTATGCCGAAAATGCGGGTTAAAAAAATTAACGACGAACCGCGTTGAAAAATAAAACGCCGAAACGACCGTGAAAGGTTCAAAAAGAAATCTTGAGCCTTTGCCGCGATCGTTTCGGCATTTTTTTTCAACAAAAAACATTACGGAAAAGGGCAGGGTCTCAGTTCGCCACAGTGCAGTTCGACATCGTGTCAGTTCGCCACTGTTCAATTCGACGTGTGGGCAGTTCGCCACCGAGGCAAATCGACGGCCGTAGCAGCTCGACATTTCCCCGACGCTCGCGTATCCCCACTCTTCAGATTCGGGCCGGGCGATTCGCTGCCCTGTCTCAGTTCGCCACCGAGTCCTCCCTGCACAGCGTAGTGTGCTCAACTTACATTTCCTAGCGGCTGTACTTTTTTCGAATCACCCATACCCGGGAACGAGAAATATACGAGCAAAATGTTTTCGCATGTACCGACTACCCGCTCTGTCAGTTCTCTAGTTTATCGACTGATTCTGAATGGAAGTTTCACGAGTGGCATTTTGTTATAACTTTATTCTTTAATAATGCCACAAACATATATTTAGTCTCTTAAAATTTTAATTCTTCCATAATTCGGGAAAAAGCGTCATTTTTGAGTACTTGAGAATAACGATAAGCTAAGAGAACTGAAAACTTATATAATAATCGTGTGAAAGAAAAACTGGTGGCCTCGTACAGTTGGACAGTTTTTCGTTGCCGTTGAATATAGGATAATATTCTTCAAGAGGATGTTTAATTTTGTTCTGAATTTCGTTTCTTGTGGCTCTTGGTTTATTCGTAAAAATCATCGTGCAAAGTCTAAATTTTATAATCAATTTTTTAATCATCAAAAATATCGCTGAAAAAAGCATATGCAATTACAAGAAATTAATATCATGAAACGATTGGAAATAATATTGTTGTCAATATTCCTCATATATGTTCCTTTCATTACAGATTGAAACGTCCACATTATTATTATCCATGTTTTTCAAATACTTAATGCCAAAGAACAGTGCATGTCGGATATATATATATATATTTTTTTCATTAATGTGTGAGATGTCGTCTACTATATATGAAAAAATTGAATCATCGTATAACATGAATACGCTGTATTGAAAAGCGCAGAATCATTAAGGGAGGGGGGGGGGGGGTGGAAGGTTCATTTGCTATAAAAAAGCATATTTTGGATATTTTTTGTTGACGTACTGTTTGTATATATTTATATAATTAGTATAAAATAAAAGGACATTTGAAGAATATTGTGTGAAATTTTCGTTAATAATTGTGCAGAAATGAGCCAGTGACAGGAAATCTTCTCAGAGGCCACAAAAGTTACGTTGCGGTGAACTGCATAACTCACCACTGGATCGCCCGAAAAAAATTCAACAAGATCGTATTATTTAATAAGTTTCTTGAGGTAACGCTGTCGAGTTTTTATTTTAATTTTTATTTCTTTTCAATTTTCAGTCAGACTGAGAAGACAAAATAGCGATTTTTCATTTAAAAAATTGGAACCCTTATTATTGCAAAATGAATTAAAATGATAAAAACAATTGACAGCGTTACCTCAAGAAACTTATTAACTAATACATTCTTCTTGGATTTTTTTCTCGGATGATCCAGTGATGAGTTATGCAGTTCACTGCAATTTTTTTGAGGTGTCTGCAAAGATGTGCTGTCAACGGCTCATTTCCGCATAATTATTGATGAAAATTTTACAGAATATTCTTCGAATGTCCTTTTATTATATACTTCTTACACAAATAAATATATATCAACCGTGTCGTAAAAAAAATTATCGTAAATATGCTTTTTTCGTAGCGAAATACCCCCCGCCCGCTCCCCTTAACACGTCTAGCCACCCGGGCCACTCGAAAAATGGGTATTATTTTTTAAAAGTCATAAACTCAACAGTATAAAACAATATATGTTAATTTTTTAACCTAAGGTGAAAATTAACCTAAGGTGAAAATGCCTCAAATAAATATTATTTTAAAGTATTATAGAAAGAATATTATTATAAGATAAATTTCCGTTCCAGGCAAACAACGAAAAAGCATCTTCGTTGGCAGAATCCTGAAAAAAAAAGTTTTTTTTTTTTTTCATGTTGCCAAGTAACGAAGTAACTTGGCTCGGATCAGTACAGTAAATACTGAAGCGAAGGAAGGGATTTATAAATAAAAGGATCATTGTCGAATTTTTGCCAATACTTGTGGTTTTATATATTTAACTCTTTAAAAAAATACACAGCCGTTTCAGATGTTTTTTTTTATGCTACAATTCACATCCAACATCAATAACTGTTTATATAAACATCTGTATAACTATTTTCAGTTCTGTGACAATTGACAAATATTATATATTAGATTCCTTTTTATCACATCACATTATTTATCACATGTTGAATGCATTGTTTTCACATATTCGCAGTCATTCAAGTGTACATGTTTTTACAACTAATTAATATTATAAACGTACGTATACATATTGGTGCATTTATATTTAAATACATTTTTTTGGGGTTAGTATTGCACAGTGATTTAATGCGCTGTCCGCCGCGTAACAAAGGCCATAGCCGGGTAAGTAGGGAAAAATGGCCCCCGCATTTTTGCCATCGAAATTTGGAGTATATTCTGAGGTATAAAAAACAAATTTTCTGAAAATTTCATCCCCGTCCACGCAATGGCTTTAGAAAAATGATTTTTTGTAATATAAAAAAATTCCGGAAACGGTTCAGTGGATCAATTTGATTTTTTTTGGTCCTTGTTACGATCAAACGTGTTACGAAATAAAATTATAGAACATCTTGCGAAAGATTAAGGTTTAAAAAAAAATTATGTTCCTTGTTTTATTTTTTTTTTACTAAATCCACTTGGGGTACAATAACGAATTTTTTTTCATGTAATCTTTGGGCACCTCATTAGATTATATAATTTTTTTTTTAAATGATCGGTTTTGTACGCCACAGTTTAAAAAAAACAGGCTTTATTGATGTATTTGCGTTATATATCTATATAACTAAAATATATCAATAAAGTGTGTTTCTTTTTTTTCACTGTGGCGTACAAAACCGATCATTTTGAAAAAAGTATATAATCTAATAAGGTGTCCAAAGATTATATGAAAAAAATTTCGTTAGTGTACCCCAAGTGGATTATAGTAAAAAATAATAAAACAAGGAACATTATTTTTTTTTCAAATCTTAATCTTTCGCAAGATGTTCTATAATTTTATTTCGTAACACGTTTGATTGGAAGAAGTACCAAAAAAAATCAAATCGATCAACTGAACCGTTTCTGGAATTTTTTTTATATTACAAAAAATCATTTTTCTAAAGCCATTGCGTGGACGGGGATGAAATTTTCAGAAAATTTGTTTTTTATACCTCAGAATATACTCCAAATTTCGATGGCAAAAATGCGGGGGCCATTTTTCCCTACTTACCCGGCTATGGCCTTTGTTACGCGGCGGACAGCGCATTAAATCACTGTGCAATACTAACCCCAAAAAAATGTATTTAAATATAAATGCACCAATATGTATACGAACGTTTATAATATTAATTAGTTGTAAAAACATGTACACTTGAATGACTGCGAATATGTGAAAACAATGCATTCAACATGTGATAAATAATGTGATGTGATAAAAAGGAATCTAATATATAATATTTGTCAATTGTCACAGAACTGAAAATAGTTATACAGATGTTTATATAAACAGTTATTGATGTTGGATGTGAATTGTAGCATAAAAAAAACATCTGAAACGGCTGTGCATTTTTTTAAAGAGTTAAATATATAAAACCACAAGTATTGGCAAAAATTCGACAATGATCCTTTTATTTATAAATCCCTTCCTTCGCTTCAGTATTTACTGTACTGATCCGAGCCAAGTTACTTCGTTACTTGGCAACATGAAAAAAAAAAACTTTTTTTTTCAGGATTCTGCCAACGAAGATGCTTTTTCGTTGTTTGCCTGGAACGGAAATTTATCTTATAATAATATTCTTTCTATAATACTTTAAAATAATATTTATTTGAGGCATTTTCACCTTAGGTTAATTTTCACCTTAGGTTAAAAAATTAACATATATTGTTGTATACTGTTGAGTTTATGACTTTTAAAAAATAATACCCATTTTTCGAGTGGCCCGGGTGGCTAGACGTGTTAAGGGGAGCGGGCGGGGGGTATTTCGCTACGAAAAAAGCATATTTACAATAATTTTTTTTACGACACGGTTGATATATATTTATTTGTGTAAGAAGTATATAATAAAAGGACATTCGAAGAATATTCTGTAAAATTTTCATCAATAATTATGCGGAAATGAGCCGTTGACAGCACATCTTTGCAGACACCTCAAAAAAATTGCAGTGAACTGCATAACTCGACACTGGATCATCCGAGAAAAAAATCCAAGAAGAATGTATTAGTTAATAAGTTTCTTGAGGTAACGCTGTCAATTGTTTTTATCATTTTAATTCATTTTGCAATAATAAGGGTTCCAATTTTTTAAATGAAAAATCGCTATTTTGTCTTCTCAGTCTGACTGAAAATTGAAAAGAAATAAAAATTAAAATAAAAACTCGACAGCGTTACCTCAAGAAACTTATTAAATAATACGATCTTGTTGAATTTTTTTCGGGCGATCCAGTGGTGAGTTATGCAGTTCACCGCAATGTAACTTTTGTGGCCTCTGAGAAGATTTCCTGTCACTGGCTCATTTCTGCACAATTATTAACGAAAATTTCACACAATATTCTTCAAATGTCCTTTTATTTTATACTAATTATATAAATATATACAAACAGTACGTCAACAAAAAATATCCAAAATATGCTTTTTTATAGCAAATGAACCTTCCACCCCCCCCCCTCCCTTAATGATTCTGCGCTTTTCAATACAGCGTATTCATGTTATACGATGATTCAATTTTTTCATATATAGTAGACGACATCTCACACATTAATGAAAAAAAAATATATATATATCCGACATGCACTGTTCTTTGGCATTAAGTATTTGAAAAACATGGATAATAATAATGTGGACGTTTCAATCTGTAATGAAAGGAACATATATGAGGAATATTGACAACAATATTATTTCCAATCGTTTCATGATATTAATTTCTTGTAATTGCATATGCTTTTTTCAGCGATATTTTTGATGATTAAAAAATTGATTATAAAATTTAGACTTTGCACGATGATTTTTACGAATAAACCAAGAGCCACAAGAAACGAAATTCAGAACAAAATTAAACATCCTCTTGAAGAATATTATCCTATATTCAACGGCAACGAAAAACTGTCCAACTGTACGAGGCCACCAGTTTTTCTTTCACACGATTATTATATAAGTTTTCAGTTCTCTTAGCTTATCGTTATTCTCAAGTACTCAAAAATGACGCTTTTTCCCGAATTATGGAAGAATTAAAATTTTAAGAGACTAAATATATGTTCGTGGCATTATTAAAGAATAAAGTTATAACAAAATGCCACTCGTGAAACTTCCATTCAGAATCAGTCGATAAACTAGAGAACTGACAGAGCGGGTAGTCGGTACATGCGAAAACATTTTGCTCGTATATTTCTCGTTCCCGGGTATGGGTGATTCGAAAAAAGTACAGCCGCTAGGAAATGTAAGTTGAGCACACTACGCTGTGCAGGGAGGACTCGGTGGCAAACTGACACAGGGCAGCGAATCGCCCGGCCCGAATCTGAAGAGTGGGGATACGCGAGCGTCGGGGAAATGTCGAGCTGCTACGGCCGTCGATTTGCCTCGGTGGCGAACTGCCCACACGTCGAATTGAACAGTGGCGAACTGACACGATGTCGAACTGCACTGTGGCGAACTGAGACCCTGCCACGGAAAAGGGTGTATTATAAATGTTTCTTTATCTGCAATGAGCGTCGTGGCTGAGTTGTAGCGTGACGGATTACGATGCTGAACGTCCGGGTACAATCCTCGGTGAATAAACTTTTTTCTCTTCATTTTATATTCAGAAAATTTCGAACTTACTCTCGCTTTAGCTATTCTCGCCTGTTCAGGCATTATTTATGATATTTAATTCGTATATGCTTAATAAAAAAAAACAAGACATTGCTACCGGGGATCGAACCCGCGTCGTCTACACTCAGAGCCCGCACGCTCATATCTCAACCGCGAGGCTCTTGTGACTGCAAACCTGCCTTACGTATACAGTAGAATCTCGATTATCCGAACCAATTGGGACCGAGACTAGTTCGGACAATCAAAAGTTCGGATAATCGAAACGTGGGTTTTTTGGGACGAGATCATCAACAACACGTTTTTACATTTAAAAAAATACATAAATGTATATTAAAATTTGACATACATAGTAACATTGATATATATATATATATACATACACGGTGGCCGGAACATTGACGTCTAAAAATCAAATTTAGGTCCCTTGTATCGTGGGGTATCCGAATAACCCCCATGTATGTCGCGCGACTTTTCATAGTTTTCGAATTATGAATTTTTTACTGCATTTTTGAGAATTTTCGACCTGACCAATTGAAAAAAAATCTTTAAAAAAAGTAGAAGACTATCGAGATTTTTTTTGCAACTGAATCTTTATGAGTAGTACTTTTATGCATAAAATAATCAGCTTCGTAACTGTGATGAAAGTTATGAAAATGTTGGTCTAAAGTGAAAAATTTACGTTCGGTAAATTATGACTTAAATTTTCAACTTTAAATTAAACATCTAAACAGGTGACTTCATGGTTCCTAATTAGGCCCTAAGAATGCGCCAGACTGTCAGCTTTCATAACCATTAAAAAGAGTAGTACTTGATAGGGCTACTTTGGCTACAATTGACCTTCAATGACAGCGAGGTGGAAAATTCTTATAATTACCCATCTGATTAAAAAAAAAATTTGCCCATTTTATCATTCCTAAGGCTATTTAGTTTGTTAACTAACCAAAAATGACTGCAGGGAAAGCTAAGATTGAAACATTTGGAGGTTTATTTTTTTTAGTTTAATTTAAGTTTAATGAATTTTGCGTGATCCGTTCTCATGGATCAGGTAAAAGCTCGTTTACGCGATCCGTTCTCGTTACAAGAACGGATGGCGCAAAATTCATTAAACTTGAATCGAACTAAAAAAAAATAAACCTAAATGTTTATGTCTAAATGTTTAAATCTAAATGTTTAAATCTTAGCTTTCCTGCAGTCATTTTTGGTTAGGTAACAAACTAAATATCCTTGGGAATGATAAAATGGGCAATTTTTTTTAATCAGATGGCTAATTTTAAAAATTTTCCACCTCGCTGTCTTTGAAGGTCAATTGTAGCCAAAGTACCCCTATTAAGTACTGCTTTTTTTTTAAAATGATTATGAAAGCTGAGAGTCTGGCGCATTCTTGAGACCTAATTAGGAACCATGAAGTCACCTGTTTAGATGTTTAATTTAAAGTTGAAAATTTACGTCATAATTTACCGAACATAAATTTTTCACTTTACATCAACATTTTAATAACTTTCATCACAGTTACGAAGCTGATTATTTTATGCATAAAAGTACTACTCATGAAGATTCAGTTGCAAAAAAAATCTCGACAGTCTTCTACTTTTTTTTAGATTTTTTTTTAATTGGTCAGGTCGAAAATTCGTAACTCGAAAACTATGAAAAGTCGCGGGATATACATGGGGGTTATTCGGATACCCCAGGATACAAGGGACCTAAATTTTATTTTTGGACGTCAATGTTCCGCCCACCCTGTATATTTATATATGCGTGTGTGTGCGTGCGCGCGCACGCGCGCGCGCGTGTGTGTGCGTGTGTGTGTGTGTGTTTTAAGCACCTGAAAAAAGTCGAGTGCCTTTTAAAATATTTTTTTTAAATAAAATCGTCCATTTTTAATTGACGAACGGCTGCAACGCGTTTTTGAGCGTCTAAGTCTCGCAGCTGTTTGAGAAGGAGAAGTTGCGTTGGGTTGCTTATTGTTGCTCACGGTGGTGGCAGCGAGCAACCATGTATCTTTCGCGCCAACGTTCGGATAATTGAGCTTCCGGATAAACTAAGTCATCGTTCGGATAATTGAGGGTTCGGATGATCGAGGTTCGGATAATCGAGGTTCTACTGTACACACTTATCCAACCTTAAAAAAAATCGCTTCCAGACCAACTGCATATTGTTTTTATGACCCCAAAGTATTTTTGAAGCCAAAAGAAAACGATTTTTCCAAATTCCTAGAATGGTGTTATCCCTTAAAGAAAAGAAATTGATTTTTTGATCATTGTAAATGTATATCCCCTCTTAAAGACTTTAAAAGAATCTCGTACGTGTTAGCGAAAATCGGCAGAAAATTAGGAAGCAACTCGTCCACTTCTTTGATGTTCGCTATTTCGGTGTTCGCTATTATGGACCATCGCTCGTTTGCCTATCTGAGATCAAAACTTTCGAAGTTTGTATCCTCGATATCTGGCTTTTTGCTATAGATGGTATTACCAATATTAGATACTCACGTCTTTCTATTTCGGAGATGTGAATGTTCAAGATTGTTTAAATCTGTGTTTGTATGACTCAAACTCCAAACAAACCCAAACAAACTCAATAGGAAAAAGAAAAAGTTCCGGAAAAAAAATAATATTAAGTTTTTTTTACGAAAATCTCATTTTTTTCATCTTTAAATTTTCTCCGAATATCTCCGCAGCCGTTCACTCAGGTAATAGGAAAAAAGAAATTTCCGAAAATAATAATAATAATAAAAAGTTTTTTTAACGAAAATCTCATTTCTTTTCATCTTTAACTTTTCTCCGAATATCTCCGCAGCCGTTCACTCAGGTCATAGGAAAAGGAGAAATTTCCAGGAAAAAAATAAGAAATCAGAAAGCCAGGAACGCTTTCAACGGGACCATCTCATCGCTTGTAGAATATACGCGGTACTTACAATTCGCGGCCGGATGGATGATTGGCTTGTTTTTGGGGATAATGCTTTATCGCTTGATGAAAGTATGAGAATTAATATAATAATACGAATATAAATATATTTCCGCTTACTTTTATGAATTATAATTTATTTGGCATAAGGATGGGTGTGAGTAAAGCGTAAACAATTTTATATAAGATAAATAAGTTGTAATTTAGATATATTATTATGTTTAAATTAACGTATAAACTAAAAAAATAAGCGACCTGAGTGCGCGATACATTTTTTTGTATACATTAATAACGCAGAGAATCAAGAACTAACTTAGCATTGAAATCATCTAAAAGCCTCGCGCGTGCCGTCGGGTGACGTCACGCGCGAGTCGTGCTCAGATTGCTTTTTCCCTCGAAGCCTTCGTTTCGGCTTGGCCGCACATGAACGTGCTGCTCAGCGTCCATGCATTGGTGTAGCAGCCGAAGGCGCGGTCGGGACGCTTCGGCTTGCTCGGCTCTTTCCGAAGATGTCCGAGCATCGCTCGCTCACGGACACACGCTACTACGATGGTGTGATGGGCGCGTAAGAAACTAGAGAGGGGGTAACTTTTACGCGCGATCTGGCTGCACTGCGTCCGAGCTCTGAGTACGGACGGCGCGGCTTCGATGCCCGTAGCAACATTTTTTTTTGTTATACATATATGAATTAAATATAAAAAATAATGCCTAGACAGGCGAGAATAGATAAAGCGAGAGTAAGGTAGAAATTTTCTGAATATAAAATGAAGAAAAAAAAGTTCATTCACCGAGAATTGAACCCGGACCTTCGGCATCGTAATCCGTCACGCTACAACTCAGCCACGACGCTCATTGTAGATAAAGAAACATTTATGATACACCCTTTTCCATAATGTTTACTGTTGAAAAAAAATGCCGAAACGATCGCGGCAAAGGCTCAAGATTTCTTTTTGAACGTTTCACGGTAGTTTCGGCGTTTTATTTTTCAACGCGGTTCGTCGTTAATTTTTTTAACCCGCATTTTCGGCATAAACGGGCAACCGAGAGAAAACAATAATCTCGATACATGTTTTTCACTTTGAAATTCATTTAATGCATATTCCAATCCGCAGTACGGCCACACATATATGTCGGGGGGCAGAGACTTTTCCCCCACCGAGCTACCCATTCGTGTTCACGCTGCTGCGATACCAACTTTAGCGGTGATCACGGACTCGCGCGGCTACAAGGGAATCTGCAACCTCGACAGAGGCGATGATCACGAAATCATACTCCCGAACTCGCCGCCGCGATTTAGCGCCATTTACGAAGCACGCCGAAAAGGGCCGCGTTGTGCATCTCCCCATTAATCTCTGGTGCATCTTCCCACTAATCTCTGCGAACGCAGCGAGGTTTTCCGTCCGATCGAGTTCGACATATATGTGCGGCCGTACTGCGGATTGGAATATGCATTAAATGAATTTCAAAGTGAAAAACATGTATCGAGATCATTGTTTTCTCTCGGTTACCCGTTTATGCCGAAAATGCGGGTTAAAAAAATTAACGACGAACCGCGTTGAAAAATAAAACGCCGAAACGACCGTGAAAGGTTGAAAAAGAAATCTTGAGCCTTTGCCGCCATCGTTTCGGCATTTTTTTTCAACAGTAAACATTATGGAAAAGGGTGTATCATAAATGCTTCTTTATTTGCAATGAGCGGCGTGGCTGAGTTGGTAGCGTGACGGATTACGATGCTGAAGGTTCGGGTTCAATCCCCGGTGAGTTAACTTTTTTTTCTTCATTTTATATTCAGAAAATTTCTAACTTACTCTCGCTTTATCTATTCTCGCCTGTCCAGGCATTATTTTTTATATTTAATTCATATATGTTTAACAAAAAAAAATGTTGCTACGAGCATCGAAGCCGCGTCGTCCGTACTCAGAGCTCGGACGCAGTGCAGCCAGATCGCGCGTAAAAGTTACCCCCTCTCTAGCATCTTACGCGCCCATCACACCATCGTAGTAGCGTGTGTCCGCGAGCGAGCGATGCTCGGACATATTCGGAAAGAGCCGAGCAAGGCGAAGCGTCCCGACCGCGCCTTCGGCTGCTACACCAATGCATGGACGCTGAGCAGCACGTTCATGTGCGGCCAAGCCGCAACGAAGGCTTCGAGGGAAAAAGCAATCTGAGCACGACTCGCGCGTGACGTCACCCGACGGCACGCGCGAGCTTTTAGATGATTTCAATGCTAATTTAGTTCTTGATTCTCTGCGTTATTAATGTATACAAAAAAATGTATTGCGCACTCAGGTCGCTTATTTTTTTAGTTTATACGTTAATTTAAACATAATAATATATCTAAATTACAACTTATTTATCTTATATAAAATTGTTTACGCTTTACTCACACCCGTCCTTATGCCAAATAAATTATAATTCATAAAAGTAAGCGGAAATATATTTATATTCGTATTATTATATTAATTCTCATACTTTCATCAAGCGATAAAGCATTATCCCCAAAAACAAGCCAATCATCCATCCGGCCGCGAATTGTAAGTACCAGAAAGTGCACATATTCTACAAGCGATGAGATGGTCCCGTTGGTAGCGTTCCTGGCTTTCTGATTTATTATTTTTTTCCTGGAAATTTCTCCTTTTCTTATGACCTGAGTCAACGGCTGCGGAGATATTCGGAGAAAAGTTAAAGATGAAAAGAAATGAGATTTTCGTTAAAAAACTTTTTATTCTTATTTTTTTCGGAAATTTCTTTTTTTCCTATTACCTGAGTGAACGGCTGCGGAGATATTCGGAGAAAATTTAAAGATGAAAAAAATGAGATTTTCGTAAAAATAACTTGATATTATTTTTTTCCGGAACTTTTTCTTTTTCCTATTGAGTTTGTTTGGGTTTGTTTGGAGTTTGAGTCATACAAACACAGATTTAAACAATCTAGAACATTCACATCTCCGAAATAGAAAGACGCGAGTACACGGAAAAAAAGAAATAGTACAAAATACAGGGGCTACACAGTTCGCATTGGACTCGAGCGATTGCACAGCGATATTTACTGAAACAGTGCTCAAAATACAGTGTGCTCAAAGTAAATTATTACAGTTCCTATACTGTCTTCTTTGGACTCGAACCGCTCTACTGTATCTTTTACTGGAACACACAGTCCAAAATACAGTGTAGTCAAAAGTAAATTTTGACAGTTCAACACTGTAATATAAATTTAACAAAACTTGTAATTTGACAGTTGGCTAATCTGTATTATGTACAATGAATGCGCCAGTTATATCGACAGAGTTTATGTAGGTGTTTTAACAGTGAAGTCCTCTGTTCTACAAACTGGTTAGCAACAGATATAGTTTCAGTTTTCAATCGTTGCTTTTTACAGTATAAACACGGGAAACGTTCTAGTTTTAATACTGTAATTCAAACTTGATGAATCCCGTAATTTAATAGTGCCACAAATCGTATATTATACAAAATTAGGGGTAAAAATAACATTAGATAGCGCTAAAAGAACTGCTAGTCCTTTGTGTCTTGGTCGCGCCACGCGTGAGACAAGTCCTAACCAGTGACTGCCGTTCACAACGTCACACTGTAAATTTGATTATAAAAAATAAAATAAAAGAAAATCGGCGAAACCTTTGCTTACAATGTATATACATATCAAGAATAGAATGAAGTGAATGAGACACACAAAAAAAGTTTATCCATAAAAGAAGTTTGAAAAAATGTGTAGAAAATATAACAAAATCAGTCACATACACAAGAACGTACCTTTTTGTAAATAATTCTCTCTTTTTTATAATTTCTTGAATTATGTCGCACAAATTTCAACGTTCGCATCCTGTCGACCACGCACTACTAACTGTCAATCCTTTGTGTCCTGGCCACGTGCTTCACCCCACGCGCTAGACAAGTCCTAATTAGACAAGAACGTACCTTTTTTTTAATTTTTCTTTCTTTATAATTTCTTGAATTCTGAGGCACAAATTTCGATGTCCGCGTCCCATCAACCACGCACTACTAACTGGCAATCCTTTGTGTCCTGGCCTCGGGCCTCACCTCGTGCCTCATTTGCGCACAGTATAAAAATCAGTGATCGCATTTAAATTTTACAGTTGAATATTTTTACTGAAATCACTGATGTATTCACAATATCAAACTGCAAATAAACCAGTGTAACTGTAAAAATCTCAGAGTGCACAGATAACGTCACGAACTGTCGAAAGAAAAGTAAAACTACCGTGGCACACTGTGAAATTTAATGAATCACTCTGTACTCAATACAGTGTACACTGTAACCCTTGCAGTTTGTGTACAGTATACAAATCAGTGATCTCATGTAAATTTTACAATTGAATATTTTTACTGAAAACACTGATGTATTCACAGTACCGAACTGTAAATAAGCCAGTGTAACTGCAAAAATCTCAGTGTGTACAGGAAAATTCGTCATTTTTGTAGGACAGGATTTACATTACTGTGTTTTACTGTAAAATGAAATATGGCACCCTGTTTTTTATGCGGTTTATACTGTGATTTTCGCTGTTTCTTTTTTTCCGTGTATCTAATATTGGTAATACCATCTATATAGCAAAAATCCAGATATCGAGGATACAAACTTCGAAAGTTTTGATCTCAGATAGGCAAACGAGCGATGGTCCATAATAGCGAACACCGAAATAGCGAACATCAAAGAAGTGGACGAGTTGCTTCATAATTTTCTGCCGATTTTCGCTAACACGTACGAGATTCTTTTAAAGTCTTTAAGAGGGGATATACATTTACAATGATCAAAAAATCAATTTCTTTTCTTTAAGGGATAACACCATTCTAGGAATTTGGAAAAATCGTTTTCTTTTGGCTTCAAAAATACTTTGGGGTCATAAAAACAATATGCAGTTGGTCCTGCAGCGATTTTTTTAAAGGTTGGATAAGTGTGTACAGTAGAACCTCGATTATCCGAACGATGACTTAATTTATCCGGAAGCTCAATTATCCGAACGTTGGCGCGAAAGATACATGGTTGCTCGCTGCCGCCGCCGTGAGAAACAATGAGCAACCCAACGCAACTTCTCCTTCTCAAACAGCTGTGAGACTTAGACGCTCAAAAACGCGTTGCAGCCGTTCGTCAATTAAAAATGGACGATTTTATTTAAAAAAAAATATTTTAAAAGGCATTCGACTTTTTTCAGGTGTCTAAAACACACACACACGCGCGCGCGCGCACGCACGCACACACACACATATATAAATATACAGGGTGGACGGAACATTGACGACCAAAAATAAAATTTAGGTCCCTTGTATCCTGGGGTATCCGAATAACCCCCATGTATGTGCCGCGACTTTTCATAGTTTTCGAGTTATGAATTTTCGAGAATTTTCGACCTGACCAATTAAAAAAAAATCTAAAAAAAACTAGAAGACTGTCGAGATTTTTTTGCAACTGAATCTTCATGAGCAGTACTTTTATGCATAAAATAATCAGCTTCGTAACTGTGATGAAAGTTATTAAAATGTTGGTCTAAAGTGAAAAATTTATGTTCGGCAAATTATGACTTAAGTTTTCAACTTTAAATTAAACATCTAAACAGGTGACTTCATGGTTCCTAATTAGGCCTCAAGAATGCGCCAGACTCTCAGCTTTCATAATCATTTTAAAAAAAGCAGTACTTAATAGGGGTACTTTGGCTACAATTGACCTTCAAAAACAGCGAGGTGGAAAATTCTTAAAATTAGCCATCTGATTAAAAAAAATTGCCCATTTTATAATTCCTAAGGTTATTTAGTTTGTTAACTAACCAAAAATGACTGCAGGAAAGCTAAGATTTAAACATTTAGAGGTTTATTTTTTTTAGTACAATTCAAGTTTAATGAATTTTGCGCCATCCGTAAATTAAACTAAAAAAAATAAACCTCCAATGTTTCAATCTTAGCTTTCCCTGCAGTCATTTTTGGTTAGTTAACAAACTAAATAGCCTTAGGAATGATAAAATGGGCAAATTTTTTTTTAATCAGATGGCTAATTATTAGAATTTTCCACCTCGCTGTCATTGACGGTCAATTGTAGCCAAAGTAGCCCTATCAAGTACTACTATTTTTAATGATTATGAAAGCTGATAGTCTGGCGCATTCTTAGGGCCTAATTAGGAACCATGAAGTCACCTGTTTAAATTTTTAATTTAAAGTTGAAAATTTAAGTCATAATTTACCGAACGTAAATTTTTCACTTTAGACCAACATTTTCATAACTTTCATGACAGTTACGAAGCTGATTATTTTATGCATAAAAGTACTACCCATAAAGATTCAGTTGCAAAAAAAAATCTCGATAGTCTTCTACTTTTTTAAGATTTTTTTTTCAATTGGTCAGGTCGAAAATTCTCAAAAATGCAGTAAAAAATTCATAACTCGAAAACTATGAAAAGTCGCGCGACATACATGGGGGTTATTCGGATACCCCACGATACAAGGGACCTAAATTTTATTTTTAGACGTCAATGTTCCGGCCGCCGTGTATGTATATATATATATATATTTCAACGTTAATATGTATGTCAAATTTTAATATATATTTATGTATTTTTTTTTAATGTAAAAAGGTATTGTTGATGATCTCGTCCCAAAAAACCCACGTTTCGATTATCCGAACTTTTGATTGTCCGAACTAGTCTCGGTCCCAATTGGTTCGGATAATTGAGATTCTACTGTATACGTAAGGCAGGTTTGCAGTCACAAGAGCCTCGCGGTTGAGATATGAGCGTGCGGGCTCTGAGTGTAGACGACGCGGGTTCGATCCCCGGTAGCAATGTCTTGTTTTTTTTATTAAGCATGTACGAATTAAATATCATAAATAATGCCTGAACAGGCGAGAATAGCTAAAGCGAGAGTAAGTTCGAAATTTTCTGAATATAAAATGAAAAAAAAAAGTTGATTCACCGAGGATTGAACCCGGACCGTCAGCATCGTAATCCGTCACGCTACCAACTCCGCCACGACGCTCGTTGTAAATAAAGAAACATTTATGATACACCCTTGTCCATAATGTTTACTGTTGAAAAAAAATGCCGAAACGATCGCGGCAAAGGCTCAAGATTTCTTTTTGAACCTTTCACGGTCGTTTCGGCGTTTTATTTTTCAACGCGGTTCGTCGTTAATTTTTTTAACCCGCATTTTCGGCATAAACGGGAACCGAGAGAAAACAATGATCTCGATACATGTTTTTCACTTTGAAATTCATTTAATGCATATTCCAATCCGCAGTACGGCCGCACATATATGTCGAGCTCGATCGGACGGAAAACCTCACTCCGTTCGCCTGTCGAGCGAGCGAGGGGCAGAGACTTTTCCCCCACCCATCCGTGTTCACGCTGCTGCGATACCAACTTGAGCGGTGATCACGGACTCGCGCGGCTACAAGGGAATCTGCAACCTCGACAGAGGCGATGATCACGAAATCATACTCCCGAACTCGCCGCCGCGATTTAGCGCCATTTACGAGGCACGCCGAAAAGGGCCGCGTTGTGCATTTCCCCACTAATCTCTGCTCCATGTCCCTACTAATCTCTGGTCTCAATACGAAGAATTGGACTTCTTCCCTATAGTCTCCTTGGGTGTGTAGCTCGGTCGAGTTTGTCACATTATTTTCGAGCAGAGACAAAAGTCCTAGAAGTAACAAGTCGACGCTCTCCCTCTCTCCCCCCCCCCCCCGCCCTCTATATTCTTTTCTTTCTGACAAAGTACCGGAACTCCTTTTTTCTGTTTCTCTGAGATTGGTTTCATACATTTGATGTCCGAACTCGAACGAGAACTAGTTTAATCGTATCTTCTGGTTTATTTCACCGTAAGATCTTTGTGCACGGTTATTACCGTGTCCCTGCAATTATTTGCTCCTCATTGAACGGGAATTTGCATAAAAGATTGAGAGACTGCAAAGGAGAGTTCTCAGAGTGTGCGGTTTAGCGAAAATTGGGTTCGAACAGTGTTGCAAAAATGTCAATTCGCTGGCGTGGACTCTGTCGACAATCATCGTGAGGACGCTGCGTTGAAGCGATTCACAACTATTTTCCATTTGCGAAGGCTTCAATGATACACTATACTTTATGCGTTAGAAGGTGGTGATAATCATAATCACGACATGGCATCCCGTAGGTAAGTCACGTTTTTTTCGCTGCTCCGCGATGTCTAAAAAAGGATTGAAAAAAAACCTCCCCTCCTTCCTGCCTCTGAGACTCCCGACCCATGTATGCAATTATCAGAACTCGGCGACTCCGTGATTAGTAGATATATCTCGCCGAAAGGTAACGGACACGTCCGTTATACTTCTCACGTTTTAATTCTCCGTAATTCGCAGGGGTAAAAAAACACTTAATATTGGCGACATCCAATAGTTCCCATGTTCTCCTCTTGGAATACAAATGTATTTTACAAACGATCGTCGAGTATTTAAGTGATTTTTTATTGTATTTTATTTTATAGTATTGAAAATATATATTTTCTCAATGTAGCCATTATGTAAATAAATATTTCTATCACAGATGGTTTCATCCTAACATATCAGGTATAGAGGCCGAACGACTTTTGATGGAACGCGGATACGACAGTTCTTTCCTAGCACGTCCAAGTTCTTCCAATCCTGGCGACTTTACACTATCCGTTAGGTCAGAAGGATGAGAATGATGACTAATGCTCCTAAGATTAATTCCTTTGTTGATAAGACAACCAAATGAGGAAATCATACTGCTTGTATTCTTTATAGGCGTAACAGTGAAGTGACTCATATAAAGATTCAGAATACAGGTGACTTCTATGATCTTTATGGAGGTGAAAAATTTGCTACCCTCTCAGAGCTTGTGCAGTTTTACATGGAGAATGGTGGTCAGTTGAGAGAAAAAAATGGTGAAGTTATTGAACTCAAGTATCCGCTGAACTGTGCCGACCCAACAACTGAGAGGTGGTTTCATGGACACTTGTCGGCAAAGGAAGCCGAAAGTTTAATGCTTGAGCGTGGCAAGAATGGCTCGTTTCTCGTTCGGGAATCACAAAGCAAACCCGGAGATTTTGTACTCTCTGTAAGAACAGATGATCGTGTCACTCATGTTATGATACGATCTCAGGTTGGCAATTTATGTATATACGAATTCGATTATGATCATTTGACAATGTACTCAATTGATTATTAAATTGCAGGTGGAAAGATCATTAGGATTTCAGGATCTCAAATACGATGTTGGTGGAGGTGAAAAATTCGACAGTCTGACTGATTTGATAGAGCACTACAAAAGAAACCCCATGGTAGAGACAAGCGGTAGTGTTGTACACTTGAAGTGAGTTAATCGATCGGTTATCAATTCTGTGCAAAAACTATTCACAATACGTTCTAAATGCTTTTTACTATTATTGGGAAAATGAATATTGGTGTGATACTGTTAACGAAGAATTATTGATAATGGCATAACAAGGCTCAGCAAGTTGTTGGCCAAATAATAGGATCGAAAACAGTGCCGAAGAAGGCCGGAGAATTGCAGGCTTGTGATTTTCTATAGGTTTAACAATGTTGACCGGCATAAAAAAAAAGAGAACTTGTTAAACGAAACGATCAATACATTTCAGACAACCATTCAACGCAACACGTATAAACGCGAGCGGTATCGAGAGCCGAGTGAGACAATTGCACAAGGAGAATGGTTGCTCGAACGGTTGGCTCTGTTGGAACGGTGCTGCGACCGACAGCGAGTTGGGTGCCGGTCGTGCCAAGGGGAAAGCCGGATTTTGGGAGGAATTCGAATCTCTACAACAGCTTGAGTGTCGTCATTTATTCTCGAGGAAAGAGGGTCTCAGAACGGAGAACCGAGCGAAAAACCGTTACAAAAACATTTTGCCGTGTGAGCTTCTTCATCTTAATGCACATCAAATATGTCGTTTATTCATCAAGCATTCAATATTCATGAGATATGCAATCGCGAATGTATATTTTTTTTTATTACAGTCGATCATACGAGAGTACGACTGCAGGATGTGGATCCGAATGTTCCCGGGGCTGATTACATTAATGCTAATTATATTAAAGTGAGTGGTCTACCAGAGATCAACCATTTCGATATTTTTTCGTTGGTACCACCAGCGACCGTAGTAGAATAAAACAGAATTTATGAAAAAAATCAGGAAGAAAACGTGCAGCGATTATTGTTACGTGTTCTCAGAACGAAGAAGGGGAAGGCACATGTACCGGGGTTACCGCCACCGGTGACACTTGTATATTCAACAAATGCTATATAGCTACTCAAGGTTGTCTGCCCAATACCATCAAAGACTTTTGGCACATGATCTACGAGGAAAATACTCAGGTTATCGTAATGACTACCAAAGAGATGGAAAGAGGAAAGGTATGCACGGAAATGGCAAAAATAACTGGGCCAATTGATCGCAAAATACTTAAGTAAGGTTCTTGTCTCGCAGAATAAATGTGCGCGCTATTGGCCCGAGGAGGGAGAAGTAAGCGAGTACGGTGGTGAGTGGAAAGTGCGCGCGCTCGGCCGTACCTCGACCGCGGATTATACTTTGCGGGAATTTATTCTTCAAGGAAAAAAGCCTCAGTTTTTAGAACCACGACGGATCTATCACTACCATTTCCAGGTAATGTGCCTTTCACTTTTCAGGCTCAAGTGATCGGGACATGAACAACGCAAGATTGTAAAATGTTTCGCGTGCTCCAAAAAATTCATTGATCAAAAGTTTTGAGGGCACAACTATAATAAAAGTGGATGGGGAATTCCATAAATAGCTCGTTTAAACTATTGTCAGGCCTGGCCTGATCACGGAGTACCGTCGGATCCGGGCTGCGTATTGAATTTTTTGCACGACGTGAATGCAAGACAGGAATCAATTGCCGCTGCCGCGAGCCCAGGGGGTTCGACGAACCAGTCGCCAACTGCGGTTGGACCGATTCTCGTGCACTGTAGCGCTGGTATTGGACGAACAGGCACGTTCATCGTCATCGATATGATACTGGATCAAATAAAACGACATGGTAATATCGCCCTTTTTGTTTTGCAAAAGTGATGGTACGAACGTGCGATGCTCGCTAACATCACTCATTGCCCAGGTCTGGATTGCGAAATTGACATCCAGCGAACGATTCAACGCGTTCGATCGCAACGTTCTGGCATGGTACAGACGGAAGCGCAGTACAAGTTTGTTTACCTTGCTGTTTTGCACTACATTGAGACCGTGTCGCAAAGAAGGCTCGCCGAACAGGTTAGTTGTGTTCCTATTTTCATATTACATAAAAATAACTTCATTATCTCATTTTGGAAGGTACAAGCAATGAGCACTAATTTGCTGTCAAAAGTGAATCAGGTCTGTTTATCACGAAATACAACTTAGGAAAACATCACCTATTCTTTTCCTGACGATTCACACGACAGAAACCAATCAATATTGCCGTAAGAGTGAAATTAGTTTTTATTTATGATCAAATATTTTTCAGATGAATTCATAATAGTCAGTAGACTCTATAAAATTCCGCAATAAAGTGACAAAAATGAATTAACGCAATCATAAATACGAGGGTGGTTCGATATGAAAGCCAACAGTCTGGGTTTTGTATCTTATGTTTTCGACATAATCCCCTCAAAGTTAGAATGGCTGTAACTATAGAGTTTTTACTCATAGGTAGGAAGCATCAAAATCACATATACAGATGTCGCCGTCATCCTCTTTTAATATGCGAACCAAGTTACTTATCGAACCACCCTCGTACATATGTACACGTACATGTATATGTCCATTTACGCTTATAATTTGTGTGTACATTAACCTATCCTGTTGTATGAAAGTATACATATATTAAAGATCATAGTCATATTAGGTGGTTGCATTGGAGAGCCCGGTTTTCTAATTTATTTTGTAAACACTGGTTGAATTATGTTTACAGTGTACACAATACCATGATTACATTAATCATTATATATTCCCTCAGATGTTACTATGTCTTATCGCTTCTGGGGCAAAAGCTGAATCCCACGTTGAAAAAATGCCCTGTCTTTCGACGTTATCCACTCATGTACCCATTTTTGGACATCCTCGTAATTATTAGCGCGTTGCATCGACCGAAGCAAGTGAAAATCATTTCGGGCAAGTTTCGGGAATACTCTGGGTGAAGGAAGTCCTCCTATTCTAGTTCCACGAGTATTTTTTCCCTACCAATACGATGGGTCGTCAAGCGTTCTCGTGAAGCAGAATCACCTTTGGAGAATTTGATGCCACTGATGGCCTTTTCCAATTACATTATCGTTCAAACGCTTCAGCTGCCTTTCGTTACGTTCGGCAGTGGGCGTTGCCTTGGGATTAAAAAACTCATCCAGCGCTACCCCCACCATATCCCACCAGATACACAGCATGACTTTGTGACTCATAATTTTGTGCGTTTCTGCTTGGCGAAATAAATCGATTTGTCATCCCTGGTTACAATACGCCACAACATGTTTTTGTTCATGCTTTACAAGCAAAGAAATGGTAATGTTTATTCGATTCGCAATGGGGTTCTTGCTCGGCTTGTGTAACGGTTATTTTTTTTCTTTCTCTACCTTCCACATGCCATGCAAACGTCGGGACAAAAGTGTTGACTTGTCAACATTGAGCTGTTCAGTGAATTCTTTGACTGTTTAAGAAGTTTTCATCCAGAAAACTTTACAAGTCAGCAGTTCCAAATTTTTTCGAGCGACCTGGTCGTTGCTTGTCATAAGGGTCGCAATCGTCACTTTTGAATCATCGAAACCAATCTTTACTACTGTGAGTATCGGCTGCACTTTTTTTTCTAATCGCAGCAGTGCATCGGAAGTAGTACTTCGGAAAAACAACGTGTCACGGTCCATTTTTAGCTTCTTCGTTCGAGGCACCTTTCTCCACTAAATATCGCGTTTTATGGCTGAAAGTTGGTGGAAAACCCCCAAAGATACCAACAGCCGAACAGCGCGTTTCATTGCAATTACCCAATATATATATATTAGGGTGGCCGTTATTTTGGCTTCGGTAAAAAAAATTTAACGTCTAGCAAAAAAACTAATCAAGATATGAAAAAAAAATTGTGTAAAATTTTGACGCGCTGGGATAAGGAGAACACGTGCCACCGAGCAGTTTAATTTTCAAAAAGACGCATTTTTTTAATGGCCGCACTGAAATATTTATTAGTCTGATGATATTAATTTAAAAATCTGGAATTGGGTACATTGATTATACATATTAAGAGTTACAAAATATATTATTTACTGATCTTTTTCCATCAATGACATACCGCAAATTCGTACCTTTACAAGAAATATTGCATAAGTAATAGCAGTTCATCTATGGAATGATTGAAGTAGAGTACATTTGTTTACGTTCGGAATTTTTTTTGATATTCGGCGACAACTGGAAGTACAAATTGTTTTTGATTTTAATCATAAGTCAATCGATTGTTATAATCGGTAATAAGTTCGATACCTCGGTCCGCTATATCATTACAGACTCTTATTTTTTTTTGATCAATTGCGCGCCCATTTGATAACTCTCGTTCGAGTCCAAACAGATACATCGGTGTCGAGAAAAGTGCAATCAATTTTAAATCGTTCAAAAAACGCCATAGGTTCGGCACTAATAAAGAAATCAATGTCTTTATCGAGCAGAAAAGTAAAGTCTGACTGGAAAACCTGATACTGTTTGGAACCGCATCGTAAAATCGAAATAAATTTGCAGCAACGTAAACATTTCACGTGTTATATTTTTTTTTCTATGTCCAACAATGGCAAACCAACTCGGTCGGTAATGCTCGCGAGGTAAAAATGAGCGGACAAGCTCCACGACCAAATTTCGAATTATTTGTCTGCACTATATTTTGTATTATCGCCACTACAGATGGAAAATCTTCTCGCAGGCTCAAGAAAAAATATCATTTTGAAGCATTCAATACACGATTATTATATTATTATTTGCATAAAAAATCCGCTCCGATGATTAATTCACTGCTTCGATTTCCCGCCACAATGTGGCCAAAACGGCACGACCGTTTTCAAATTTTCTATTAATTTTTCAATCTACTCACGACTGTACATAATTGATGGAAAAAAATCAGAAAATAATATATTTTGTACCTCTTAATATGTATAATCAATGTACCCAATTCCAGATTTTTAAATTAATATTATGAGACTAATAAATATTTCAGTGCGGCCATTAAAACAATGCATGTATTTTTGAAAATTAAACTGCTTGGTGGCACGTGTTTTCCTTATCCCAGCGCGTCCAAATTTTACACAGATTTTTTTTCATATCTTGATTAGTTTTTTGCTATACGTTAATTTTTTTTACCGAAGCCAAAATAACGGCCACCCTAATATATATACACTACTCGCAAAAATTGAGGGATATTTTTAAAAATTCCAAATTTTTGGGTCATTTTCAACAAGGGATAACTCGGAGAAAAATGGTCGCACACAAAATTAAAAAAAGGAAATTGTAGCTTCAAGTGTCTAGTTGTCAGATCTGGCCTGTAACATTTTTAGCGTGGGCAGTTTCCAAGTAATTATCCGAAAACCAACGAAAACATTTATTTCCAAATTTTTTCTCGTCTTTAAAATGGTCTGTGGACTTCAACATTTTTTTTATCATGCAACCATATAGCTCTTATAAGCAATTTAGTCAGCTTTAATTTGACCTTTTAACGAGCTCCGTACGAAGATTTGACGCGGAGTAATCGTCGATCAAAGCAGAAAAGTCCATTTTAACTTTGACAATCAATTACTCGGGAACTTATGATCGTACAGAAAATGAAAGTAGGGTTTTGGAAACTGCAAAACATTCTCTATGACATGCAATTAGTGGCTGTTGTAAAAAAAAATTCGAAGTGATGTTGATTAAAAAAAGTTGAAAATTTGCGAATTTAAGGGTATTTGGAAAATTTGGTATAACTTTGGATATAATGCATGAACGAAGGATATCGTCCGTCATTTTTTAACCTCGAAGTGTCCTCAAAAAACCCTCAAAGTTGCAAAGCGCTGCGATTTTTTTCTCAGTGCTTCGAAGGTTTAACCCTTCGAGTGCACACCTCCGCCGCCAACCTACAAGTGCACCTTGGGTCAATCGGACCCAAGGCATTTTTCAAATCGTTGTATTCCGGTAAATATGCATTTTTTGCTTTTTTGCAGAGACGTTTTTTGTAGTAAAATATCCATATTTTATGGCTCTAACATTATTTTTTGACGAAAACGAAAATTAAATGCCAAAACATTCGTTCAAAGTGGGGCATATGTTGAAAAATACGTACTTACACGGAAAAAATCACTGGGTCAGAACGACCCAGTGCGCACTCGAAGGGTTAAATTTATCGTTTCTGTCAAAAATCACCGTAACAAGCAATTTTTCGATTTCTATTCATTTTTTCAACTTAAAAATGTTTTTTTTAGCAATAATGCGTAATCTTTCTATTCAAAGACATCAATTACCAAGGACAAAAAACATCGAAAAAAAATTTAATGTTTTTTTTTATATTTTATTTCTTTTCAGCATGTTCACAATGCTTGATTACCTTGATTTTTTTGACCGTTTTCACTTACCGCCGGCATTAGCGTTACCCAACCGGTGATCCAAAACAGAGGCGGCAATACGAGGTATTGAAGTAGGATCACTATACACACACACGCGCGCGCGCGCACACGCACACACACACACGCACACACACGCACACTTTGCAGGATGAGTTTGAAGTCGTTAAATACGGTGGAACTGACGAACCACCGGGTTTCATTCCTCCTAGAGAACCAAACACACACACACTCACACACACACACACACACACACACACACACACGCACACACACACACGCGCGCGCGCGCGTGTGTAAGAACCGTAAATGCGACCGTGCAACCTCCACGTGGTACGCTTCGGGTAACGCTAATGCCGGCGGTAAGTGAAAACGGTAAAAAAAATCAAGGTAATCGAGCATTGTGAACATGCTGAAAAAAAAATTGAAAATTACTTTTTTCGAAATTTTTATTTATTTATTTTTTCTTATTTATTGATGTCTTTGAATAGAAAAATTACGCATTATTGCTTAAAAAAAGCATTTTGAAGTTGAAAAAATGAATAAAAATCGAAATATTGCTTGTTACGGTGATTTTTGACAGAAACGATAAATTTAAACCTTCGAAGCACTGAAAAAAAAATTGCAGCGCTTTGCAACTTTGAGGGTTTTTTGGGGGCACTTTGAGGTTAAAAAATTACCAACGATATCCTTCGTTCATGCATTATATCCAAAGTTATACCAAATTTTCCAAATATCCTTAAATTCGCAAATTTTCAACTTTTTTTGAGTCAACATCATTTCGAATTTTTTTTTAACAACAGCCACTAATTGCATGTCATAGAGAATGTTTTGCAGTTTCCAAAACACTACAGTGCACAGACCATTTTAAAGACGAGCAAAAATTTGGAACAAAAAAATTTTCTTTGGTTTTCGGATAATTACTTGAAAACCGCCCACGCTAAAAAAATGACAGATCTGAAAACTAGACACTTGAAGCTACAATTTCCTTTTTAAAAATTTTCTGTACGACCATTTTTCTCCGAGTTATCCCTTGTTGAAAATCACCCAAAAATTTGGAATTTTTTTAAAATCCCTTAATTTTTATGAGTAGTTTATATATATTGGTTTGCTCCAGCCGTACAGGGTCATCCCCTTTTTACGTGCCCCAAACCCGCCTCAACTTCATTCTACCTCCCATTCCACTACCCCCCCCTTATATCTCCGATTCCACACTCCCCCATCTGCCTCTTATTCCACCCCCCCCCCCCCCACCTTGCGGCCGCCGCCGACTCCTCCTTCTGTATCGTATTCACCATGACATATCTCCCGTGAGCATAGGGAAACTGCGGAAAACCTATATCGATATAGCCGGTCCCAAGTTCGCCTCCCAATCACGGAACTAGTCGTCTTTCGCCGAAAAATGTCGAAGAAAAACATTTCACGACGAACATGATGCGACTGGGATTTGAACCTGCGACCTCCCGAGCCACTAGACCAACGCACAGGTCGGAATTCGTTACAAATAAATGTATTTGTTCGGGACTCGATCAGGGAAGAAATTAATCAAGACTGGTGTTTTGTGATATTTTACAAAAAAGAGGTTTATTCAGTTTTTTTGACTCGATCTAATCTAAAAATAACGCCTTATATAAGTGTTGTATGTTTGGCGTGTTGTTTGTATTTTTGTATTGTATTGTTTGTATTTTTCGGTTAATTATGAAGTGCCGATGTATCGGCCGGTAAATATTCTATTTAGACAATTACCCGGGTGGTAAATGCTAACGTGCGCGGTCGGGATCAATTATCGCGCGTCGATAACTCTTTCCCTTCCTTCCGGTGCTGTCGCTCGCGGCGCGGTGGAATCCGACGCGCTGCCTCGGTCGTGTGCGATCGATTATCACGCGTCGATAATTGATTACCTCCCTTACCCAGGCCATCGATTTTGGCGTGGTGGGTCGCCACGCAGCGGCTTGCGGCGGTCAGTGCCCGCTCAATGTTACGTTGTATCGGTGTATGTGCGTTGTGTTTTTGTATGAGTGGTGTGACGCTCGCAAATTTGAAATACCTCTTCTCCCTTTATGTTCTCATACAATTGTGTGTGTTGTGTTTTTGTATGAGTATGTATGTGTGTATGTGTGCATGAGTATGTATATGTGTATGTGTGCATGAGTATGTATGTGTGTATGTGTGCATGAGTATGTATGTGTGTATGAGTATGTTTGTATGAGTATGTGTGTTGTGTTTTTGTATGAGTGGTGTGACGCTCGCAAATTTGAAATACCTCGCCCTTTATGTTCTCATACAATTCTGCCTTTTTTTGCTTTTCGACAAATGAATTCGCCCGTCTTTCCTATTTTTTATCCTTTTAATCCTTCTCGTTTTCCTTTACCTTGTGACCAGTATTCGCGAGAAGTCTTTACTCTAATTCATCAATATTCTTTAATTTTTTAATTTAATGTTGTATCGGAGAACCAGTAATAACAAGGTCCCGGAATTTTCTAATATTTTCTCACTTAAGAGCTAAAACCCCCGCTTTCGCTATAACCTGTTCCCAATTCTTCTTTTCTTTCATTTTACTGTCCACTAAGGATGTACTTTGCCAAGCAGTACTTGTCGATCCACAAGGGATTCTTACCCCTTCCCTGACTGATTACCCATCATTCCCTTTAGCGTTGACTTTTTTCTTTATAGTTATCAATTTTAGTTTTATTCTGTTTTTGCTCCTTTCCCCCCCTTCCAAGGTCTCGTTCGACGACCTTGTTTTGTGTGTTGATTTTTGAAGATTCCTCTCGGTGGCTATTTCTGTTTTGTTTTTAGTCTGTTGTCTTTGAATAAGTGGTGGGGGGGTTCGCGCATCAGACAGACCTGTACGTCTCAATATACACTACGCCAAAGAATTAAAGGATATCGAAAAAGTCCGCCAATTTTAGGGTCATTTTCAAATAGCTGTAACTCCTCGAAAAATAGTCGTACAGAAAAATTAAAAAAAAGCAAATTGAAGGTGTGAATCTCTAGTTTTGAGATCTTGAGCTCAAAAATGTTTCGCATCAGCCAATTTTTAGTACCCATCAAAAAACCAAAGTAAAAAAAAAATTTCAAAATTTGTGCTCATCTTTCACAGTCTGCACGGACTTCAATAAATTTTTTTGAATGATCGGATTAAAAGGATCGTTTAGCTGGATTCTTCCCCATTAATTTGAGCAGTGGGAGAGCTCTGTACGATTTTTTCTCGCTGAGTTATCGATGTTCAAAGCAAAAATGACAATTTTGACTTTGATGACTGATTACTCGGAGACTAATGGTCGCACAGAAAAAAACCAGAGGGTTTTGGCAACTTTGAAGTATTCTCTATAAGATGCTTTTATCATTTTTTTATCAAGATTTTTTTTATGCGGGAAAATGGATTTAAAAAGTGTGAAAAATGGCATATTTACGAATATTCGTTTAACTAAGGATTATTTTGCCAATATCGAATAGATTAACAAAATTTTCGGTTTTTTTATGACCTCAAAGTATCCGAAAAAGCCCTCAAAAGTTTAAACCCCTGCGATTTTTTTTTTTCATTGTGTTCCGAATGATCGAAATTGTGGTTTTTGCCAAAAATCGATTAAAGGCTAAATCTACCACCTTTTATTCGTCTTTTGAGAATCACAATTTTTTTTGGCACTGATCTGAATTTCCGGTGCTAAAAAATGTTGATTGTTGAACAACGGGAACAAGTTTTTGTTTAATTAAAAAAAAAATTAATTTAAAAAAATCGAAAAAAAATTGTTAATTTTTTTTTATCGCGCTGAACGTTTTTCATGATACGACGAGCGATTGGAGTTGTTGGAATTCACAGTTCTTTGAATGTGTGCGTATGTACAATTTACATTAAGGATACGACACCCTACGCACACGTCCCACGATCTTTAATCGAGACTCATAACTGAGGGATGCAAAGTTTCACATCTCTCAAAAACAATCGTGTCACGTTCATCTGACCGCTGTATCTACCTTTCTTTTAATATTGATTTAATGTTTAGTTGCAAAACCGTATGCCCTTCTATCAATCAGTTTTTTCGGCTGCAAATTTTTAATTCTTGCTTAATTTTGTTCAGCGTTGACCTTATGGTATGAGCTTTGTTCAAGGAAACAAAAGTTTTTTTTTCAAGGTCATACAAAAGTTGACTTTTGGTAATTAAAAAAAAATCTTAATGAGGCAACATTTGTCCGCAGTCGAAAATGTGCGTGTGGTCACGCTTTTGCGTGAGGGTCGTACGCAACAGCAAGTTGCCAATATGATGGGCTTTAGTCAATCGGTAAGCAGTCGTGTCTATGCCCGATTTCGTGAGATTAGTAACTATACGCGACGTTCGGGACAAGGTAGACGACGAATAACTACCAATCGAGATGACAGTGCCATAGTTCGACATGCTCGTCGAGAGCCCGCCATACGTGCCCATACTATCGCTCATCGGATTCAAAATCGTCGATAGGAGTTTTCTCGGCGATCCATTGCGGCACAAACGGTCCGGAATCGTTTACACGAGCAAGGAATACATTCTTGTCGCCGAAATCGAGTGCCTATGCTAAATAGCAGGCATCGTAGGGCCCGACTAGCCTACGCTCATCGAAATCAAAACTGGGGTCGGAGATAGTGGACCCCCGTTTTATTCACTGACGAATCGCGATTTTCGCTTCATGGCAGTGACAGGCGCTCCAATGTGTGGCGCCGCCTTGGAGAACGTGACCGCGACGGATACACGCAGCCGATTGCTCCTTTTAATAGTGGTTCTGTGATGGTATGGGCAGGCGTATCTATCAACACTAGAACGCCATTAGTCATCATTCCAGGGACATTGACAGCCAAAAGGTACATCAATACAGTCCTGGACACACGTCTTGCCCTTGCGTAGACGTTTGGGAAATCGCTTTATCCTTATGCAGGATAACGCTCGTCCTTATACCGCGAGGCTAACGAGAAATTTTCTCGACGCGAATAACGTGACGACCCTCGACCACCCAGCCACGAGTCCCGATTTAAATCCTATTGAACATGTCTGGGACATGGTTGGTCGTCGATTGCGCCGGGATTATCCGAATCTGGGGGGTCACCGTCAATTGACTGAAGCGCTCCTTCGAGTTTGGCAAGGGATCTCGTAAAGGGATATCCGGCGGTGCATCAACATGCGAGAGCGCTTAGAAGCCGTAATAAGCAACCGAGGGAGCAATACACAGTATTAAACCATGACCCACAATGTACGTGGCTTATGGGATGAGTTTGGAGTCATAAAATACCACAGAAGTGACAAACTGTGGGGTCTCATACCCATAAGAAGAGTTGTACGCATGTACGCGCGCGCACGCACGCACGCACGCACGCACGCACGCACACACACACACACACACACACACGCACGCGCGCGCGCGCACACACACACACACACACACACACACACCCATATGCGTGTCTTAAGGAATGAGTTTGGAGTCTTTAAAAACTGCGGAAATGACGAGTCATAGGGTCTCAATTCCTTAAGAAAAATTATACGAACACACACACACACACACAAAGAAGCGTAAATACAACCGAGCAACCTCTACGTGATACGCTTTAGGTTACGCTAATACCGGTGGTGAATAAAATGTTTATAAAAAAAATCCTGATCTAATGATGGTGGGACGTGTGCGTAGGGTGTCGTATCGTATCGTAGGGATGTAAATTGTACAGACGCACACGTTCAAAGAACTGTGAATTCCAACTCCAATCGCTCGTCGTATCATGAAAAACGTTCAGGGCTGTTAAAAAAATTAACAATTTTTTTTTCGATTTTTTTAAATTAATTTTTTTATAAAAAAATTGACTTTTTTTTCATTAAACAAAAATTTGTTCCCGTTGTTGAACAATCAACATTTTTTAGCACCGGAAATTCGGATCAGTGCCGAAAAAAATTGTGATTCTCAAAAGACGAATAAAAGGTGGTAGATTTAGCCTTTAATCGATTTTTGGCAAAAACCACAATTTCGATCATTCGGAACACAATGAAAAAAAAATCGCAGGGTTTTAAACTTTTGAGGGCTTTTTAGAATATTTGAGGTCATAGAAAAACCGATTTTTTTTTGTATCTATTCGATATTGGCAAAATAATCCTTAGTTAAAAGAATATCCGTAAATATGCCATTTTTCACGTTTTTTTAAATCCATTTCCCCGCATAAAAAAAAATTGATAAAAAAATTATAAACGCATCTTATAGAGAACACTTCAGTTTCCAAAACCCTCTGCTTTTTTTCTGTGCGACCATTAGTCTCCGAGTAATCAGTCATCAAAGTCAAAAGTGTCATTTTTGCTTTGAACAACGATAACTCAGCGAGAAAAAATTGTACAGAGTGTACAATTTTTTGTACTTTTTTGTGGGTACACTTTTTACAAAAATTGTAAAAAGTATACCCACCGCTCAAATTAAAGGGGAAAAATCCAACTAGACCATCCTTTTGATCCGATAATTCAAAAAAATTTATTAAAGTCCGTGCAGACTGTGAAACATGAGCAAAAATTTTGAATTTTTTTTTGACTTTGGTTTTTTGATGGCTGCTAAAAATTGGCTGATGCGAAACATTTTTGAGCTCAAGATCTCAAAACTAGAGATTGACACCTTCAATTTGCTTTTATTAAATTTTGCTGTATGACCATTTTTCGAGGAGTTACAGCTATTCGAAAATGACGCTAAAATTGGCGGACTTTTTCAATATCCTTTAATTCTTTGGCCTAGTGTATATGCGTTGGAGGCTCTACGCTCGGAAATCTTCAGAACTGTCTCTGTTTCTTAAACAAACGACTATATATACATATATATATATATTCTTATACTTTTTCTTTCATATCTATCTCTTATTACTCGAGATTAAAAAATGTATACCTAGTGCGCACATTGACAAGGTATGACTAGAAACGAGAAGATGGTACTTATGAATTTCTTAAATTAATTTACAAAAAATGCGATTTGATACGCTCTGACTACGCTGTGTAACAGTGGTCAACACACGGGTTTCACAATGCTCGCAAAATATGCACGCTACTGCCGCTAAAAGCAACGTACGCAGTCCGGACGTTCGAGTTCGCCTTATGCTACACGTGGTCTGCGCAAGAGAAAAAGGCCCGAACGGATCGAGTCTATTACGCACGAATTTCGTCGAGTATTATTGTAAAATATTTTCGGCCTAAATCGGCCGAAAATATTTGAATAATTTTAGATAATTAATTTTCGTTGCATTCCAACGATGCAAACTTCAACGTCATTACTTGTCACCAAGACGTCGCCGTGTCTCTTGATCATATGTCGAATTCCTTAAATGATATGCTGCCATTCTAACAAGTCGCAGATGTGAAACAATTACTAATCAAAGTATATTTCAGTAATGATAAATGAATGAGAAAAGATTACAAGATTCAAATCATTGTTACAGTCTTTGGTCATGGTGGTAATCTTTTAATGTTTATTTGCACTTGTGTTATGTTAATGCTGCAATTTTTTATACGCAACCTCGCCTTCATTTTTTAGTTGTAGTAATGAAAATGGGTCGATATGATATTGAATTTGTTGCAGAAATCGCTTCAATTGGGACGGGAATACACAAACATCCGATACAAGAGTGAGAACGTCGCATTGAGCGGTAGTGGAATCGGAGAAATATCGAGTGTTATGGCAACCCCCACGTCACTATTAGCCCCCGTCAACTTTGCGTCAAGCACAGGAACCAGTAGTTTAAGGCCCAAGTAATTACCGACGCAAAAATGGATGTCACATGGAAATAGATTCGGGTCCACGGGCTTGATTTCCGCTTAGAATGCTCGGAATAACCAGACGAGAACACGTGCTCACGCGGCAACGTCTATTGCTTATTGAGGGGCAGAGAAGGCGAAGGTTAAACAAAATAAATAATAACATATTTCGTCCATGCATCATAGCGATGAAAGTAACGAAATCTTCGAAATAACAATGCAATGTCAAAAGTTACCTATTTGAGCAAATTCGTGAGTTTTGCTGCCATGATAGTCGCTATTTTGACAAAAAATTTGTACATCTGTAAAATTGTTACAGTGTCGCCTAGTTTCCCAAAGTTAGGTCTTCTTGGAAAATTAAAGGTATACGGTTTTTTTCGATCCTCTGGACCCCACTTCCCCTTCGGCGGTTCTCATGACTAACATAAAACAATCAATAAGTACTTGAAGAGTGGCTTTAATTGATGAAAAATTAATTGATGAACTCACGCTTTTTATGCACGGATACATTTTTCGAACAACTCCCAATCACTAAATTACTACATATCTGTCAAGTACATCCAGTATTGTTAGGAGAGAAACTCCAAAACCTTCGCCTTGCCTCACAAATTATGCGTTACATGAATATCTACCCACACACACGCGCGCGCGCGTGTGTGTGTGTATATATATATAAGATTGTCGATTATACGAGCAATAATTGTGATTACAAAACTGTACAAACACCAGTACTGCATTATAGGGAACTCAACTGCATTTTTAGTATCGAACATTTGTGCTTGTTTTCTATACTTTTGACTAGTTTTTTTTTTGCTTTTGAGATGAACGAACTATGCAATAGGGTCATAATGTGTGTTTGACTACACTTAATACAACATTGGGGTGAAGGAGCATACATAAAACATCGTCGAATGATGCAATGAGACCACTGTGCCGGTCTGTTGTAGATCTATGTATGTTAATAGTAAGAAGTCGTATTTCGCAAAACAGCAATGTATAAATTAACGAGATATTGTTCGAAGCGACGGCGCCCGTTGGATTTCCTGCATCAATATCACAGAAATTAAAACACGTGATAGATTTTTCATCCATATATGTACTAGAGAAAATAAATGTATACATTTTAAACGCGCGATAAATGCAATTGTGATAACGTCTTTTAGAAATTAGGTTTTTTTATTGTAAAATTTAAATTAACACTCGCGTGATATGTAGTGGAAAAAACGGATAAGCTTGTTCTCGATAAAATCTTTGCAAGACTTTTCTTGAGTAGTATAGTTATATTTGCCTCGTTCAAATTCGGTTCTTTTTTTTTAATCTTCATCAATAACAATCGCCTCTTCATTTCATGAGGGGCCTCTCTTGGAAGTAGCTAGGATATACATTATACGTGACATGCGTATTATCTATATTAGACGGTTCGCATTGAATACCTGATTCAAAAGATCACCCATTAGTCCCCGCAAAACAAAGATTAGGGGCAGCAAAGACAAAAAAATAAAACGAAGTATATCGATATTGATTTCCTCGTTCTAGCAAGCATAATATCGACGAATGTTATCGGTGAACCGATCGATTGTTAATCATTGTAATTTCGACACTCTTATGGGATTGATCATTCAAATGTTCACCTAGGTGAAACACCTGACCCTTGTAGGCGTTCTTTGTTTCGCAATACGCACGCATATGTTTATGAAAAAAGCGTAACTATGTTTGGGGAGAAAAATAAAATAAATTTTTCGTGGAAATCGTCAGTTTTTTTAAAATTATACTTATATTCCCCGCTTCGTAAATAACTAGAATGTATACAGAACGATAGTATTGATGTTTGCGCTTTACTGTATGGATCACAAAAACGGAACAATTCTTTATGTTCGAATTTTTTAAATGCTCTCTATTGTGATCAGATCTTTATACACATCATTGGTATGTTTCGAAAAAAGAAGAAAAAAAAAACGGAAAATCACTTAGACTATTTTGGTTGTAATCTAGATCACCTTCCCAGTGTATAATACTGAGTATCATTTAACGATCTTAACTCTATTGTGGAATACTTTCTCCGCGGGCTTGACTTCACCGAATCGAGCCTTGCGTTTTTCTATTCTTGCTTCGCTTTCTGCCTTCTCCAAGATACTCGACGCCGTTACTCCAAACCGTTCTGAACGTTTCTTCAAAACCTCGTAAGTCACGTGCTGTGAAATAAAACGGGTTGGCGATTAATTTTAATTGCCCTACTTGATATTTTGTACGGGGCGCAAGGGATCAAATCTATACACGCAATCAAACTAGAAAAACGAACAAAATCTTCAAATTTCTATTTTTGCAATTTAAAGATGACTTGAGTAATTTTCGATACTAAGTACAAAAACCGTATTGAAAAAATTTGTCCAATCCACAAGGCTTCTCGGGTTCCGGGGAACCGCAAAAATCTGATTTTTCATTCGATACGATTCTGGATTCAAATACTAGATAGATGCAACACTGGGCTGTCCACACACACACACACTGGACGTGCTAGACCAGGTATTGTATTGGGATGTTGAAAAAGTTCTCGCTGTTTTTTCGTGAAAATTAATGCTTTATTTGAAACAATTGTTCCTAATGCTTTCAAACGTTTCGAAACTGTTGTGTGATCAACGCCTAATGATTCTGCAAGTTCAGCTAGCGTCTGACATGAGTCTTTACGAAGTAATTCCTCCAATTCAACACATCAAAATCGTTATTTTTGAAGTGCCTAAACCAATCTCTGCATGTTTTTTTCCGACAGAGCATGGTCACCGTAAGTCTCAACAAGAATTGGGTGTGCTTCAGCTGCAGATTTTTGTTTTAAATAAAGAAGTGCCGTAAAATTTCTCGCAGATGCTCTTTTTTGGCAAGAAATTTGACATGTTCAAAACTGTGAAAAAAAGTCTTTACACTTCGGCGAAATGACATACACTGAATTTCAAGCTTGCTTATAGTACTTCTTTATAGATGCCTTACCATCTTAAACTACACGTATGCAGTTCTGTTAACGCTACCTGTTGGAAAACAGCGAGGACTTATTCAACGTCCTAATAGTAAATTCAAAACGTCTTTGGCACTGTTATTTGAATGATTGTAGCTCAAACATTTCAGGAAATGGTAGCAAAATGAATATTCTTCTTCTAAGTGTAGACGCTGCAGTGGTGAACTGGCTTAAACAATAAACTCCAAACCTTCTCGAAAATTTCATTTGAATAAGTTCCGGATCATCGTACCGGCCGCAGGACAGCCATTGCGGCGTCTGTATCAAAACTGCTATTAGTGTCGTTAAAAAAAATGCTTCGACTAATACAGTTCCCAAATTGTTTACTTCCATAAAAAAAACGACCTGAGATATTAACGGTGTTATATATGGAAGATGCATTCGAGAAATGATGCCTTGTACGCCTGTCTGTTAGTCCATTACCTTCGACCTTGAACTACCAATCTGATTTGCACGATATTTTTTATATGCGCGTTTCCTCAACTTGGAAATTTTTTTTTTAGGATTCGCGCACGTTATACTTTGCGGATCAAAACATTGATTTTTCAAAACATCCTACAAACGCGCACTCGCTCACCCAAAATTATGGCAACAGTTGGACCTAGTTAGATAATTACGTTTATTATATGGTTAACTTTGTTTGTGTATTAACGTGATACCTCGTTAAAGCGTTTTGGACGAAAATGGTAGATCTTATTTATTCATTTCGATTAATTTAGAATTAGAATGCCGATTCTGCATAGAATATTACTGTGTACCTTATACTGTTTATTAATATCAAAATTATATGATATCTACCACCGGTGTTTTCACGGATGCCGACGATTTGCTGTTTTGATTGCTAGAGTTGAATCTAGCTGATCTAGCTTCTTTCTTAGCAGCATCGGACAGTGGCAGTCCAAATTTCTTGGCTCTCATCTCGAGCCTCTCCTTAACCCCCAATTCAGACAATTTGATAACTTTTTTTTCAGGTTGAACATCGGTTGTGGTTTGTGGGTTCTTATCGGCTTCTTTCACTGCATCCACCTTGATTTCCTCGATGATCGGATTGCGATTCAGAACTATTTTCTTGGTACTTCCTGTGTTGCTTTCGCTTGATAGTTTGCGTTTTTCACCAATTTCTTGAGAGTCCGGTTTGCTCGACAATTCTTCTATTTCTTCATCCTCAGAAGTGACAAGTGTGCAATATAAGTATCTTCAAAAACTGAAGAGAGCCAGTATGTACAAGTTATGCTACTTACTCCAAGGACTGCATCTTCGTCGAGTATTTCGTCGTTAGTTTCATCCAGTGACAATGCAGAGTCTTACAAAAATTAAAGGAAATGGTTGGAAAAATTAAAGGTGAAAGAATATGGTCAAGAACCCAAATAACGGGCATGTACATATGTTGAACAACACGACACAAAATTCTCTGTAATTAATTCGGCTCCAGTTTAATTATGCCTTTAAACATCTGTTTTCTCAAACAGATTTATTGAGGCTTGCTGTAATATTTTAGGCAGAGTATTCTAGTATAAATTTTTCCATTTGGGAAGGTCAGATTGTCCACAAAGCCACAGTGAACTGTACCTTGGCAATTTAACGTTTAATCTTTTGGGTTTTTTACAAAACTATGTAAGTTATATCTCGACAGCTATTTGTCCGATTCACTTTAAAGTCTGATGAATCATAGTTCATAGCATTTTCTACAGTTTGGGTGGATGATTTGGTTATATGTTTATCCGTTTATTAATAACACATGATTAAGGTAATTTTTTTGGTCGAACATCGAACTTTATTTTCTACAGCTTGTTAATTTCAAAATTTCAAAAGTAATTCTAAAGTTTCACTATTATACTAAGAAAAATTCTTTAAAATTTTTCATTTCGGATCACCCTCGTTGCCAGAATCACCCACACCAATGGGCTTTGAAGAATCAGCGGCCCTTTGTTTGAATAAAATTAACTTCATTGTTTATCGACATTTGAAAAAAAAAACTCCAACTTGACAAGATATTGTGTATAAAATCCTGACCTCCTCATAAAAAAATCTCATTAGAAAACGATATTGAAAAATGACCCGTGTTTTGGACCTGAAGCTTGAGCAGACACGTTAAATATGAAAAAACGTACCTCCGTGTATAGCCAATTGAAGCCGCTCCACTAGTTCATTTTTATTCCCAGTGATGGGTAAGCCTCGCTGTTTTAATTCCATCCTCAAATCGGCAACCTGTCACCATTTTCGATTCGTTAATCCACGATTAGATTAAACAATAATAATAATGGAATGATTGAGAAAACGGAAAGTCGTAACTAGTAGGTTATGACGCTATTGGAATCAAAGGTTAGTACAAGTTGAAAAATGGATTATCAGAATTGCCCTTGGAGGTCCTGGATAGGACACACACTTACTTTCATTTTGGAGAGCTCGCTAAGCCCTTTCTCGTACGAGGAATCTGCCATCACACAGACGTTCGTAATTCTTTGTTGAAACACCTCAACCTTATTTCTTAATTACAAAGAACTCACATCAACGAACGGTCCTTACGATAATTTTGGAACGCTACCAATGCTAACACTCGACCAAGGAGACTATACCAAGGGAGAGGCCCAACTATGTACTACAGAAACCAGAGATTAATGGGGAGATGCACAACGCGGCCCTTTTCGGCGTGCTTCGTAAATGGCGCTAAATCGCGGCGGCGAGTTCGGGAGTATGATTTCGTGATCATCGCCTCTGTCGAGGTTGCAGATTCCCTTGTAGCCGCGCGAGTCCGTGATCACCGCTAAAGTTGGTATCGCAGCAGCGTGAACACGAATGGGTAGCTCGGTGGGGGAAAAGTCTCTGCCCCTCGCTCGCTCGACAGGCGAACGGAGCGAGGTTTTCCGTCCGATCGAGCTCGACATATATGTGTGGCCGTACTGCGGATTGGAATATGCATTAAATGAATTTCAAAGTGAAAAACATGTATCGAGATCATTGTTTTCTCTCGGTTGCCCGTTTATGCCGAAAATGCGGGTTAAAAAAATTAACGACGAACTGCGTTGAAAAATAAAACGCCGAAACGACCGTGAAAGGTTCAAAAAGAAATCTTGAGCCTTTGCCGCGATCGTTTCGGCATTTTTTTTCAACAGTAAACATTATGGAAAAGGGTGTATCATAAATGTTTCTTTATCTGCAATGGGCGTCGTGGCTGAGTTGTAGCGTGACGGATTACGATGCTGAAGGTCCGGGTTCAATCCTCGGTGAGTGAACTTTTTTTTCTTCATTTTATATTCAGAAAACTTCTACCTTACTCTCGCTTTATCTATTCTCGCCTGTCTAGGCATTATTTTTTATATTTAATTCATATATGTATAACAAAAAAAAAATGTTGCTACGGGCATCGAAGCCGCGCCGTCCGTACTCAGAGCTCGGACGCAGTGCAGCCAGATCGCGCGTAAAAGTTACCCCCTCTCTAGTTTCTTACGCGCCCATCACACCATCGTAGTAGCGTGTGTCCGTGAGCGAGCGATGCTCGGACATCTTCGGAAAGAGCCGAGCAAGCCGAAGCGTCCCGACCGCGCCTTCGGCTGCTACACCAATGCATGGACGCTGAGCAGCACGTTCATGTGCGGCCAAGCCGAAACGAAGGCTTCGAGGGAAAAAGCAATCTGAGCACGACTCGCGCGTGACGTCACCCGACGGCACGCGCGAGGCTTTTAGATGATTTCAATGCTAAGTTAGTTCTTGATTCTCTGCGTTATTAATGTATACAAAAAAATGTATTGCGCACTCAGGTCGCTTATTTTTTTAGTTTATACGTTAATTTAAACATAATAATATATCTAAATTACAACTTATTTATCTTATATAAAATTGTTTACGCTTTACTCACACCCATCCTTATGCCAAATAAATTATAATTCATAAAAGTAAGCGGAAATATATTTATATTCGTATTATTATATTAATTCTCATACTTTCATCAAGCGATAAAGCATTATCCCCAAAAACAAGCCAATCATCCATCCGGCCGCGAATTGTAAGTACCGCGTATATTCTACAAGCGATGAGATGGTCCCGTTGGTAGCGTTCCTGACTTTCTGATTTCTTATTTTTTTCCTGGAAATTTCTCCTTTTCCTATGACCTGAGTGAACGGCTGCGGAGATATTCGGAGAAAAGTTAAAGATGAAAAGAAATGAGATTTTCGTTAAAAAACTTTTTATTATTATTATTTTTTTCGGAAATTTCTTTTTTTCCTATTACCTGAGTGAACGGCTGCGGAGATATTCGGAGAAAATTTAAAGATGAAAAAAATGAGATTTTCGTAAAAAAAACTTGATATTATTTTTTTTCCGGAACTTTTTCTTTTTCCTATTGAGTTTGTTTGGGTTTGTTTGGAGTTTGAGTCATACAAACACAGATTTAAACAATCTTGAACATTCACATCTCCGAAATAGAAAGACGTGAGTATCTAATATTGGTAATACCATCTATAGCAAAAAGCCAGATATCGAGGATACAAACTTCGAAAGTTTTGATCTCAGATAGGCAAACGAGCGATGGTCCATAATAGCGAACACCGAAATAGCGAACATCAAAGAAGTGGACGAGTTGCTTCCTAATTTTCTGCCGATTTTCGCTAACACGTACGAGATTCTTTTAAAGTCTTTAAGAGGGGATATACATTTACAATGATCAAAAAATCAATTTCTTTTCTTTAAGGGATAACACCATTCTAGGAATTTGGAAAAATCGTTTTCTTTTGGCTTCAAAAATACTTTGGGGTCATAAAAACAATATGCAGTTGGTCCTGCAGCGATTTTTTTTAAGGTTGGATAAGTGTGTACAGTAGAACCTCGATTATCCGAACCTCGATCATCCGAACCCTCAATTATCCGAACCCTCAATTATCCGAACGATGACTTAGTTTATCCGGAAGCTCAATTATCCGAACGTTGGCGCGAAAGATACATGGTTGCTCGCTGCCACCACCGTGAGCAACAATAAGCAACCCAACGCAACTTCTCCTTCTCAAACAGCTGCGAGACTTAGACGCTCAAAAACGCGTTGCAGCCGTTCGTCAATTAAAAATGGACGATTTTATTTTTATAAAATATTTTAAAAGGCACTCGACTTTTTTCAGGTGCTTAAACACACACACACACACACACATATATAAATATACAGGGTGGGCGGAACATTGACGTCCAAAAATAAAATTTAGGTCCCTTGTATCCTGGGGTATCCGAATAACCCCCATGTATATCCCGCGACTTTTCATAGTTTTCGAGTTACGAATTTTCGACCTGACCAATTAAAACAAATCTAAAAAAAAAGTAGAAGACTGTCGAAATTTTTTTTGCAACTGAATCTTCATGAGTAGTACTTTTATGCATAAAATAATCAGCTTCGTAACTGTGATGAAAGTTATTAAAATGTTGGTGTAAAGTGAAAAACTTATGTTCGGTAAATAATGACTTAAATTTTCAACTTTAAATTAAACATCTAAACAGGTGACTTCATGGTTCCTAATTAGGCCTCAAGAATGCGCCAGACTCTCAGTTTTCATAATCATTTTTAAAAAAAGCAGTACTTAATAGGGGTACTTTGGCTACAATTGACCTTCAAAGACAGCGAGGTGGAAAATTCTTAAAATTAGCCATCTGATTAAAAAAAAATTGCCCATTTTATCATTCCCAAGGATATTTAGTTTGTTACCTAACCAAAAATGACTGCAGGAAAGCTAAGATTTAAACATTTAGAGGTTTTTTTTTTAGTTCGATTCAAGTTTAATGAATTTTGCGCCATCCGTTCTTGTAACGAGAACGGATCGCGTAAACGAGCTTTTACCTGATCCATGAGAACGGATCGCGCAAAATTCATTAAACTTAAATTAAACTAAAAAAAATAAACCTCCAAATGTTTCAATCTTAGCTTTCCCTGCAGTCATTTTTGGTTAGTTAACAAACTAAATAGCCTTAGGAATGATAAAATGGGCAAATTTTTTTTTTAATCAGATGGGTAATTATAAGAATTTTCCACCTCGCTGTCATTGAAGGTCAATTGCAGCCAAAGTAGCCCTATCAAGTACTACTCTTTTTAATGGTTATGAAAGCTGACAGTCTGGCGCATTCTTAGGGCCTAATTAGGAACCATGAAGTCACCTGTTTAGATGTTTAATTTAAAGTTGAAAATTTAAGTCATAATTTACCGAACGTAAATTTTTCACTTTAGACCAACATTTTCATAACTTTCATCACAGTTACGAAGCTGATTATTTTATGCATAAAAGTACTACTCATAAAGATTCAGTTGCAAAAAAAATCTCGATAGTCTTCTACTTTTTTTAAAGATTTTTTTTCAATTGGTCAGGTCGAAAATTCTCAAAAATGCAGTAAAAAATTCATAACTCGAAAACTATGAAAAGTCGCGCGACATACATGGGGGTTATTCGGATACCCCACGATACAAGGGACCTAAATTTTATTTTTAGACGTCAATGTTCCGGCCACCGTGTATGTATATATATATATATATATATATATATATATATATATATATATATATATATATATATATATATATATATATCAATGTTAATATGTATGTCAAATTTTAATATATATTTATGTATTTTTTTTTAATGTAAAAACGTGTTGATGATGATCTCGTCCCAAAAAACCCACGTTTCGATTATCCGAACTTTTGATTGTCCGAACTAGTCTCGGTCCCAATTGGTTCGGATAATCGAGATTCTACTGTATACGTAAGGCAGGTTTGCAGTCACAAGAGTCTCGCGGTTGAGATATGAGCGTGCGGGCTCTGAGTGTAGACGACGCGGGTTCGATCCCCGGTAGCAATGTCTTGTTTTTTTTTATTAAGCATATACGAATTAAATATCATAAATAATGCCTGAACAGGCGAGAATAGCTAAAGCGAGAGTAAGTTCGAAATTTTCTGAATATAAAATGAAGAGAAAAAAGTTTATCCACCGAGGATTGAACCCGGACGTTCAGCATCGTAATCCGTCACGCTACAACTCAGCCACGACGCTCATTGCAGATAAAGAAACATTTATGATACACCCTTTTCCATAATGTGTACTGTTGAAAAAAAATGCCGAAACGATCGCGGCAAAGGCTCAAGATTTCTTTTTGAACCTTTCACGGTCGTTTCGGCGTTTTATTTTTCAACGCGGTTCGTCGTTAATTTTTTTAACCCGCATTTTCGGCATAAACGGGCAACCGAGAGAAAACAATGATCTCGATACATGTTTTTCACTTTGAAATTCATTTAATGCATATTCCAATCCGCAGTACGGCCACACATATATGTCGAGCTCGATCGGACGGAAAACCTCGCTCCGTTCGCCTGTCGAGCGAGCGAGGGGCAGAGACTTTTCCCCCACCGAGCTACCCATTCGTGTTCACGCTGCTGCGATACCAACTTTAGCGGTGATCACGGACTCGCGCGGCTACAAGGGAATCTGCAACCTCGACAGAGGCGATGATCACGAAATCATACTCCCGAACTCGCCGCCGCGATTTAGCGCCATTTACGAAGCACGCCGAAAAGCAGAGATTAGTAGGGAGATGTACAACGCTCCCCTTTTCGGCGTGCCGCGGAAATGGCGCTAACTCGCGGCGGCGAGTTCGGGAATATGATTTTGTGTGCATCGCCTCTGTCGAGGTTGCAGATTCCCTTGTAGCCGCGCGAGTCGTGAGCACCGTTCAAGTCGATATCGCAGCAGCGTGCTGACGAACGAACGGCTCGGCGGGGGAAAAGGGGAAAAGTCTCTGCCCCTCGCTCACTCGACAGGCGAACGGAGCGAGATTTTCCGTCCGATCGAGCTCGACATATGTGTGTGGTCGTACTGCGGATTGGAATATGCATTAAATGAATTTCAGAGAGAAAAACATGTATCGAGATCATTGCTTTCTCTCGGTTGGCCGTTTATGCCGAGAATGCGGGTTAAAAAAAATTAACGACTAACCGCGTTGAAAAATTAAACGCCGAAACGACCGTGAAAGGTTCAAAAAGAAATCTTCAGCCTTTGTCGCTGTCGTTACAGCGTTTTTTTTTCAACAGTAAACATTATGGGTAAGCGTGTATCATAAATGTTTCTTTATCTTCAATAAGCGCCGTGGCTGAGTTGGCAGCGTGACGGATTAACGATGCTTGCGGTCCGGGTTCGATCCCTGGTGAATCGACTTTTTTTTATCTTTTTGTTTTCTTCATTTTATATTCGAAAAATTTCGAACTTACTCTCGCTTTAGCTATTTTCGCCTGTCCAAGCATTATTTATGATATTTAATTCATATATGTTTAATTTAAAAAAAGACATTGGCTACCGGGGATCGAACTCGCGTCGTCTGCACTCAGAGCCCGCGGTTGATATATCAACCGCGAGGCTCTTGTAACTGCAAACCTGGCTTACGTACACACACTTATCCAACCTCAAAAAAAAATCGCTGCAGGACCAATTGCATATTGTTTTTATGACCCCAAAGTATTATTGAAGACAAAAGAAAACGATTTTTCCAAATTCTTAGAGTGGTGTTATCCCTTAAAGAAAAGAAATTGATTTTTTGATCGTTGTAAACGTATATCGCCTCTTAAAGACTTTAAAAGAATCTCGTACGTGTTAGCGAAAACCGGCAGAAAATTATGAAGCAACTCGTCCACTTCTTTTATATTCGCTACTTCGGTGTTCGCTATTTTGGACCATCGCTCGTTTGCCTATCTGAGATCTACACTTTCGAAGTTTGTATCCTCGATTTATGTCTTTTTGCTATAGATGGTATTACCAATATTAGATACTCACTTTTTTCTGTTTCGGAGATATGGATGTTCTAGATTGTCTGAATCTGTATTTGTATAACTCAAACTGCAGACAATCTGAATACCCGTTCTCAAATAAATGAGCTCTGGAATAAATAATCCTTTGGTGTAATAGTTATTCAATTTCGTCATCGGTCGAAGGATAAAATTTTGAATAATTTACCGTTCGTTACTTTGAGTTTATAATTCTGTGACTTTGAAATCTTTGTCGTTCTATATTTGGCCTTTCAAAGTTTTGACCATCACCCCAATGTGAAATGTGTTGAAAAAATGCCCAACCACACTTATCCAATGTGAAATATGTTTTGAAAAAAAAGCCGATCGAGAAAGACTCAAAGTTCTCTTTGAGCCTTTCTCGATCATTTCGGCACTTTTCTTCAACAATTTTTTTAAATTAATGTTCTAAGGGGAAAAGTAAAAACTCATTTACGTATTGGGGGAAACATTTATTTTTTTGTCATATTATCCAAAACGGTTTGCACCAAAATTTGGAACGCCCGCTCGTTTTGAGCCACTTCGACATGCGTCCGGCGGGGCGAACGACTGCGGGTTCGGTCGCGTCGACGATACCCGCGGTTGCCCTTCTTGCGCCCTTGGACTCCCTCGGGTGCCTCTTACCGTTGCGGCTGCTGCTGACGACCACTTTTTTTTATTGCAACGCCAAAATTTCTTCCTTGTAACTGTAAAAAATAAATAATAAAATGTACAAATAAAAAATAAATAATTATCGGTGCAATGATCTAGTGGTTAGCGGGCTTGCCACTAAACCTGCGGACCGTGAGGTTCCGGGTTCGAACCCCAGTCGCAGACAATTCGTCGTGAAATGATCTTCTTCGGCAGTTCGCGGCGAAATGTGACTAGTCCCACAACTGGGGGGCAAACTTGATGACCGGCTATATTGGTATAGGTTTTCCGCAGTTTCTCTATACCCCTAACGGAAACGTCATGATGAATATGATACAGAGGGGAAAGTCGGCTGCGGCCGCAAGGGGGCGGGGGGGGGGGGGGGGGGGTGAAGAAAAAAGGAGTGTGGAAAAAACAGTGGAGGAAAGAAGCAATGGAAAGAAACAGTGGAGGAAAGAAACAGTCTCAGTGGGGGAAAAAGTAGGTAACAAACGCGAACAGCGTGTACCTTAGGGAAAAAAAGAAAAAAAATCTAAATAATTAGGAACATAAAAATAAATACCGTTCTTTGGCGGCGCTATGTTTGCAGTAGAGGCTTTTCAAGCTGCTCTTCGATCGATCAATAGTTCCTTGAGTTGCACTTTTGAGAACCATATATTCTCGAAAGCGTCCCGTTTTCAAGACGAGACTCTGAGCTGACGGGAGGTGAAGTTGATTGCCTTCTCGTGGTGCCCTCCGAGAACGAGTGCACTAATTTATTATCAGATTAAATAAACTGTACTTGCAGTTTGCACCATTTGATTAGTGCACTCGGTTAAACAATCAACAAAGCTTTTTTTAAATAAATAGACGTTGGATAAGTTGGAAAAAAGTGCTGAAACGATCGAGAAAGAGAAAGTTTGAGGAAAAAAAACTTTCCGTCTTTCTGGATCGTTTCGGCATTTTTTTCAACACACTTCACATCGGATGGCTGTCTACGCCTAAAGCAACTTTGCGATCACAAGAGCCTCGTGGCTAAGATATCAGCGTCCGGGCTCTGAGTACGGGCGACGCGGTTCGATCCCCGGTAGCAGCATTTTTTTTGTTAAACATATGTGAATTAAATATAATAAATAATGCCTGGACAGGCGAGAGTAGCTAAAGCGAGAGTAATTTCGAAATTTTTGAATATAACATGAAGAAAAAAATAGATTAAAAAAGTTGATTCAGCGGGGATCGAACCTGGACCGCAAGCAACGTTATTCCGTCACGCTGCCAACTCAGCCACGACGCTTATTGAGGATGGACAAAAATTTATGATACACGGTTATCCATAATGTTTACTGTTGAAAAAAAACGCCGTAACGAGCGCGGCAAGGCTCAAGATTTCTTTTTGAACCTTCCACGGTCGTTTCAGCGTGTTTTTTTCAACGCGGTTCGTCCTTAATTTTTTTAACCCGCATTCTCGGCATAAGCGGCTAACCGAGAGAAAACGATGATCTCGATACATGTTTTTCTCTCGGAAATTCATTTAATGCATATTCCAATCCGCAGTACGGCCACACACACATATGTCGATCTCGGACGGAAAATCTCGCTCCGTTCGCCTGTCGAGCGAGCGAGGGGCAGAGACTTTTCCCCTTTTCCCCCACCGAGCTACTCATTCGTGTGCACGCTGCTGCGATATCGACTTGAGCGGTGCTCACGACTCGCGCGGCTACAAGGGAATCTGCAACCTCGACAGAGGCGATGCACACAAAATCATATTCCCGAACTCGCCGCCGCGATTTAGCGCCATTTCCGAGGCACGCCGAAAAGGGGAGCGTTGTACATCTCCCTACTAATCTCTGCGAAAAGGGCCGCGTTGTGCATCTCCCCATTAATCTCTGTTTCTGCAGAGATTAATGGGGAGATGCACAACGCGGCCCTTTTCGGCGTGCTTCGTAAATGGCGCTAAATCGCGGCGGCGAGTTCGGGAGTATGGTTTCGTGATCATCGCCTCTGTCGAGGTTGCAGATTCCCTTGTAGCCGCGCGAGTCCGTGATCACCGCTAAAGTTGGTATCGCAGCAGCGTGAACACGAATGGGTAGCTCGGTGGGGGAAAAGTCTCTGCCCCTCGCTCGCTCGACAGGCGAACGGAGCGAGGTTTTCCGTCCGATCGAGCTCGACATATATGTGTGGCCGTACTGCGGATTGGAATATGCATTAAATGAATTTCAAAGTGAAAAACATGTATCGAGATCAGTGTTTTCTCTCGGTTGCCCGTTTATGCCGAAAATGCGGGTTAAAAAAATTAACGACGAACCGCGTTGAAAAATAAAACGGCGAAACGACCGTGAAAGGTTCAAAAAGAAATCTTGAGCCTTTGCCGCGATCGTTTCGGCATTTTTTTTCAACAGTAAACATTATGCAAAAGGGTGTATCATAAATGTTTCTTTATCTGCAATGAGCGTCGTGGCTGAGTTGTAGCGTGACGGATTACGATGATGAACGTCCGGGTTCAATCCTCGGTGAATAAACTTTTTTCTCTTCATTTTATATTCAGAAAATTTCGAACTTACTCTCGCTTTAGCTATTCTCGCCTGTTCAGGCATTATTTATGATATTTAATTCGTATATGCTTAATAAAAAAAAAACAAGACATTGCTACCGGGGATCGAACCCGCGTCGTCTACACTCAGAGCCCGCACGCTCATATCTCAACCGCGAGGCTCTTGTGACTGCAAACCTGCCTTACGTATACAGTAGAATCTCGATTATCCGAACCAATTGGGACCGAGACTAGTTCGGACAATCAAAAGTTCGGATAATCGAAACGTGGGTTTTTTGGGACGAGATCATCAACAACACGTTTTTACATTAAAAAAAATACATAAATATATATTAAAATTTGACATACATATTAACATTGATATATATATATATATATATATATATATATATATATATATATATACATACACGGTGGCCGGAACATTGACGTCTAAAAATAAAATTTAGGTCCCTTGTATCGTGGGGTATCCGAATAACCCCCATGTATGTCGCGCGACTTTTCATAGTTTTCGAGTTATGAATTTTTTACTGCATTTTTGAGAATTCTCGACCAGACCAATTGAAAAAAAATCTTTAAAAAAAGTAGAAGACTATCGAGATTTTTTTTGCAACTGAATCTTTATGAGTAGTACTTTTATGCATAAAATAATCAGCTTCGTAACTGTGATGAAAGTTATGAAAATGTTGGTCTAAAGTGAAAAATTTACGTTCGGTAAATTATGACTTAAATTTTCAACTTTAAATTAAACATCTAAACAGGTGACTTCATGGTTCCTAATTAGGCCCTAAGAATGCGCCAGACTGTCAGCTTTCATAACCATTAAAAAGAGTAGTACTTGATAGGGCTACTTTGGCTACAATTGACCTTCAATGACAGCGAGGTGGAAAATTCTTATAATTACCCATCTGATTAAAAAAAAAATTTGCCCATTTTATCATTCCTAAGGCTATTTAGTTTGTTAACTAACCAAAAATGACTGCAGGGAAAGCTAAGATTGAAACATTTGGAGGTTTATTTTTTTTAGTTTAATTTAAGTTTAATGAATTTTGCGCGATCCGTTCTCATGGATCAGGTAAAAGCTCGTTTACGCGATCCGTTCTCGTTACAAGAACGGATGGCGCAAAATTCATTAAACTTGAATCGAACTAAAAAAAATAAACCTCTAAATGTTTAAATCTTAGCTTTCCTGCAGTCATTTTTGGTTAGGTAACAAACTAAATATCCTTGGGAATGATAAAATGGGCAATTTTTTTAATCAGATGGCTAATTTTAAGAATTTTCCACCTCGCTGTCTTTGAAGGTCAATTGTAGCCAAAGTACCCCTATTAAGTACTGCTTTTTTTTAAAATGATTATGAAAGCTGAGTATCTGGCGCATTCTTGAGACCTAATTAGGAACCATGAAGTCACCTGTTTAGATGTTTAATTTAAAGTTGAAAATTTAAGTCATTATTTACCGAACATAAATTTTTCACTTTACACCAACATTTTAATAACTTTCATCACAGTTACGAAGCTGATTATTTTATGCATAAAAGTACTACTCATGAAGATTCAGTTGCAAAAAAAATCTCGACAGTCTTCTACTTTTTTTTTAGATTTTTTTTTAATTGGTCAGGTCGAAAATTCGTAACTCGAAAACTATGAAAAGTCGCGGGATATACATGGGGGTTATTCGGATACCCCAGGATACAAGGGACCTAAATTTTATTTTTGGACGTCAATGTTCCGCCCACCCTGTATATTTATATATGTGTGTGTGTGTGCGTGCGCGCGCACGCGCGCGCGCGTGTGTGTGCGTGTGTGTGTGTGTGTTTTAAGCACCTGAAAAAAGTCGAGTGCCTTTTAAAATATTTTTTTAAAATAAAATCGTCCATTTTTAATTGACGAACGGCTGCAACGCGTTTTTGAGCGTCTAAGTCTCGCAGCTGTTTGAGAAGGAGAAGTTGCGTTGGGTTGCTTATTGTTGCTCACGGTGGTGGCAGCGAGCAACCATGTATCTTTCGCGCCAACGTTCGGATAATTGAGCTTCCGGATAAACTAAGTCATCGTTCGGATAATTGAGGGTTCGGATGATCGAGGTTCGGATAATCGAGGTTCTACTGTACACACTTATCCAACCTTAAAAAAAATCGCTGCAGGACCAACTGCATATTGTTTTTATGACCCCAAAGTATTTTTGAAGCCAAAAGAAAACGATTTTTCCAAATTCCTAGAATGGTGTTATCCCTTAAAGAAAAGAAATTGATTTTTTGATCATTGTAAATGTATATCCCCTCTTAAAGACTTTAAAAGAATCTCGTACGTGTTAGCGAAAATCGGCAGAAAATTAGGAAGCAACTCGTCCACTTCTTTGATGTTCGCTATTTCGGTGTTCGCTATTATGGACCATCGCTCGTTTGCCTATCTGAGATCAAAACTTTCGAAGTTTGTATCCTCGATATCTGGCTTTTTGCTATAGATGGTATTACCAATATTAGATACTCACGTCTTTCTATTTCGGAGATGTGAATGTTCAAGATTGTTTAAATCTTTGTTTGTATGACTCAAACTCCAAACAAACCCAAACAAACTCAATAGGAAAAAGAAAAAGTTCCGGAAAAAAAATAATATCAAGATTTTTTTACGAAAATCTCATTTTTTTCATCTTTAAATTTTCTCCGAATATCTCCGCAGCCGTTCACTCAGGTAATAGGAAAAAAAGAAATTTCCGAAAAAAATAATAATAATAAAAAGTTTTTTAACGAAAATCTCATTTCTTTTCATCTTTAACTTTTCTCCGAATATCTCCGCAGCCGTTCACTCAGGTCATAGGAAAAGGAGAAATTTCCAGGAAAAAAATAAGAAATCAGAAAGCCAGGAACGCTACCAACGGGACCATCTCATCGCTTGTAGAATATACGCGGTACTTACCAGGTGTGTAAGTATGAAACCGGAATTTGCCCATAGGTGGCGCTAGATGTCGATGCAGTTACCGACACATCACGTCAGCGGTGTCTTGTTATTGTATTGATATCCGACAAAGATTTCCAACTCACAATAACACGAGTTTCATTCAGTAGCATTAGTTTATTAGAGATAAACATGTCGAGTTTTGTGCCAACAAATTACGATTTGCGGACAGCACTACTTTTCTGTTTTCATCTGAAGAAAACCGCAGCCGAATCGCATCGAATGCTTGTGGAGGCGTTTGGTGAGCATGCTCTCGGTAAAACACAGTGTTTCGAGTGGTTCAAACGGTTCAAAAGTGGCGATTTTGACGTGAGGAACGAAGAACGTGGAAGACCACCGAAAAAGTTTGAAGACGCTGACCTGCAAGCCTTGTTGGACGAAGACGACTCTCAAACACAACAACAACTGGCGGATCAGTTAAAGGTGACCCGAGAAGCCATCTCCAGTTATTTGTATCATATCATTACAATAAACGTGTTTTTTCTGTTCAAAAATTCCGGTTTCATACTTACACACCTGGTACAATTCGCGGCCGGATGGATGATTGGCTTGTTTTTGGGGATAATGCTTTATCGCTTGATGAAAGTATGAGAATTAATATAATAATACGAATATAAATATATTTCCGCTTACTTTTATGAATTATAATTTATTTGGCATAAGGATGGGTGTGAGTAAAGCGTAAACAATTTTATATAAGATAAATAAGTTGTAATTTAGATATATTATTATGTTTAAATTAACGTATAAACTAAAAAAATAAGCGACCTGAGTGCGCAATACATTTTTTTGTATACATTAATAACGCAGAGAATCAAGAACTAACTTAGCATTGAAATCATCTAAAAGCCTCGCGCGTGCCGTCGTGTGACGTCACGCGCGAGTCGTGCTCAGATTGCTTTTTCCCTCGAAGCCTTCGTTTCGGCTTGGCCGCACATGAACGTGCTGCTCAGCGTCCATGCATTGGTGTAGCAGCCGAAGGCGCGGTCGGGACGCTTCGCCTTGCTCGGCTCTTTCCGAAGATGTCCGAGCATCGCTCGCTCACGGACATACGCTACTACGATGGTGTGATGGGCGCGTAAGAAACTAGAGAGGGGGTAACTTTTACGCGCGATCTGGCTGCACTGCGTCCGAGCTCGATGCCCGTAGCAACATTTTTTTTTGTTATACATATATGAATTAAATATAAAAAATAATGCCTAGACAGGCGAGAATAGATAAAGCGAGAGTAAGGTAGAAATTTTCTGAATATAAAATGAAGAAAAAAAAGTTCATTCACCGAGGATTGAACCCGGACCTTCAGCATCGTAATCCGTCACGCTACAACTCAGCCATGACGCTCATTGCAGATAAAGAAACATTTATGATACACCCTTTTCCATAATGTTTACTGTTGAAAAAAAATGCCGAAACGATCGCGGCAAAGGCTCAAGATTTCTTTTTGAACCTTTCACGGTCGTTTCGGCGTTTTATTTTTCAACGCGGTTCGTCGTTAATTTTTTTAACCCGCATTTTCGGCATAAACGGGCAACCGAGAGAAAACAATGATCTCGATACATGTTTTTCACTTTGAAATTCATTTAATGCATATCCCAATCCGCAGTACGGCCACACATTTATGTCGAGCTCGATCGGACGGAAAACCTCGCTCCGTTCGCCTGTCGAGCGAGCGAGGGGCAGAGACTTTTCCCCCACCGAGCTACCCATTCGTGTTCACGCTGCTGCGATACCAACTTTAGCGGTGATCACGGACTCGCGCGGCTACAAGGGAATCTGCAACCTCGACAGAGGCGATGATCACGAAATCATACTCCCGAACTCGCCGCCGCGATTTAGCGCCATTTACGAAGCACGCCGAAAAGGGCCGCGTTGTGCATCTCCCCATTAAGACGGAATGACACCTCATCGCGGTCCGTATGGTAGAACAATTATAGATTCCCAAAAATCTCTGAAACGGCTCTTCAGATCCCGTCGAAACTTTGCCAAACGACGTCAAATAGATAGACGAATAGCTTCTAGCCCCTCAAATTTTCTGAATTTGAGAAAAAAAAACTAGATTGGCTTATGATAAGCCAATCTACATTTTTTTTCTCAAATTCAGAAAATTTGAGGGGCTAGAAGCTATTCGTCTATCTATTTGACGTCGTTTGGCAAAGTTTCGACGGGATCTGAAGAGCCGTTTCAGAGATTTTTGGGAATCTATAATTGTTCTACCATACCGACCGCGATGAGGTGTCATTCCGTCTTAATCTCTGTACAGAAATGGTATATGAATCTGTTGGAAATAGACAGTTTCCATTGCGGCCACTATCCGGCGCCGTGATGTCTGAGCAGCCTCCGAGCACTCAACACCTCTGTGAATCTGGCCCCCCGATATGAACATAAATAATTCTAATTAATGTTAATCGTTTGAGAATCGTTTGAGAGAGTTTGATAGAAAACAAACATCGTTTGAGAGTTAATAGTTTTTCCAAAAAAAAAAACATTTAATTTTACGCGTGAAGTTAGCCCCCAGACTTTTTTAAATCCGTAAGAACGACCTTTTACGATTGTTTAATAGCTTGGGAATCGTTTCAGAGTTGCGAAAAATCGTTCTGGAGTTCATATTTTATGAAATATAAGAATTTTTCCAAAAACGCAACCAACCGCAGGGCCGTGTCACGCATGGGGCGCACCCTGCTCATCAATCGCAAGCGCAGAGAATATGAAAACTTGCCTAAAATGCCTAAAATGTAGCATAAATAATAGAGAATCATTAGAGAGGGTTTGAGAGTTCGATAAAATCGTTTGACAGTTCATATTTTATGAAATATAAGAATTTTTCCAAAAACGCAACCAATCGCAGGGGCGTGTCACGCATGGGGCGCACTATGCTCATCATTTGCAAGCAGAGAATATGAAAACTTGCCTAAAGTGCCTAAAATGTATCATAAATGATAGAGAATCGTTAGGGAGGGTTTGAAAAAAAAGAAAAAATATTTGAGAGTTAATATTTTTCACGTAAAAACGAATTAGATTTCTCGTGTTAAGTTGGCGCCCATTTTTTTATATTCAGGAAAAATGAACGTAGACGGTCCATTTTTTTTAATCGATTGAGAATCGTTTGAGATGGTTGGAGAGTCAAAGAAAATCGTTTAAGAGTTAATATTTTAATTGATGTAAAACAATCTTCAAGTACGCGATTTACCCTAGGGCACGTCCGTGGAGGGAACGGTACTGTGTTCCGTCGAAACGATTGGAGTTTGTAGTGGGATCGCCAGACTAACTAGAATAGTTAGTCGAATAACTGATACGAGGTAATTAGTGATTTTAATCAATAATCCGCAATTTATTGGCACAATAAATTGAAATACAAAAAACCCGAATTAGTATGAATCGATAGGTTTGATGTGCTCCACTCTACTATTCGCAGCGTATCGTTGGTGACCACGTGTTCTACTCTTTTGAGAATTACGGAGGAGTCGCAAAGAATCGTCCCTCTTATTCTCGCCCTTGCCCAGTACAGACTGCCGGGTCTCCGCCGATCAAGCCCTTGGTGTCTTCCCCGCAACCCCTCCAAGAGTAGGAATTTTGGGGAACCATGTGTTTTCCTTATCTACTATTTTCCTTTCGGTGGTTCAGCGTGGGAAAGCCTCGAGTCGAGCCGGACGCATTTCTCGACAAATTCCGTTGGCGGTGGCGACAGCCAGTCGCTCCGGAAACTTTATTTGTTGAAGGAAAATACATAGGAAAGATAGGACCCTCGTAAAGGGCCGCCCTTGGAGCTCCAGCACGCTGATAAGGTCAGGCCATGCTGGCCAGGTTCCTCTCGCAAGGGCCTGGGATAGAGACGTCGGTGGTTAGCAACTCGAACGAGGGGTGTTCGTCATTGCTATCACCCCCACAAGTAGACTATGGTACGTCCTCGTCCCTCGATCTCAAGGTGCGCGAGAGCAGCTTCTGGTTTGTCCTTTGGAGCTTGGCCAATCGCCTCTCGGCTTTGACCTGCTGCATGGTAGTTTTCCTACAACAAACTCGAAACAACCATGTTATTGTTTGGGTTTTCCATGCTTCGATCCATCGAATTAAATCGATGGATCGAAGCAGGAAATCTTAAGGAATAAATAAGATGTCTTTGGATATGAAACAATGAAAATTTTCTTTATTTTTCGCAACAGGTTCCCTCGACACGTTGTCTGTAGCACGGAAACAATTAGACTAGATTCCCCCTCCGATGTACTACTTAAGCACCCTCACAGGGAGACTGTCGAGAAACAGACCCAACGGCGTCTCTCCCCTGAGGGTGCGTGTACAGGCGCGCGAGATTCGAGTACAAAAAACTCTCTTAACCAACACACTCACCGTTTGAGTACTCGATGAACAACACAAGACCTAGAATGGTACATCATTTATTATGTAATTTAACGATCGCTAGGCAACGCTTTTGTTAAGATATCTGCTCTTTAATACTCTGTTGGTACATATTTTACAGAGATCTCGTGACTAGTTACTTTTTCTCGAACGTAATGATATTTGATATCAATATGTTTAGTGCGCTTATGAAACTCGGGATTTTTCGCGAGTTTGATAGCGCTCTGATTATCTATTCATAATACGGTAGCTTTATCACAACGAGATCCGATATCTCCGAGCAATTTTCGCGACCAAATTGCTTCTCTCGCAGCAACTGTAGCAGCCACGTATTCCGACTCCGTAGGGCTTAGCCTTACAATCTCTTGACGCTGACTCGACCACGTTATTAACCCGTTCGCGGAGCTGAACACATATCCGGTAGTTGACCGACGCGTTACAACATCGCCTGCGTAGTCGGCATCACAGAAACCTACGAGGTCTTCCTCTTTTCCTTCGCTCTTATACAATATACCGAGATTTTTCGCTCCGACTAGATACGCAAAAATGCGTTTCACGGCTTTCCAGTGAGCTTGACTATGTTTATTTAATAACTTTGATACCGAGTTGACCGCGCACGCTATGTCTGGTCGAGACACCACGGCCAGGAACATCAGTGATCCTACGGCCTCTGGATACGGCACACTCTCATACTCTTCGTCACACTCTACCAGGTACAAAGCCGAATTCGGATCCGCGGGCACACTCGCCGGTTTCGCATCAATCATACCCAATTTTTCCAAGATTTTATCTGCGTATTCCGCTTGAAGAATGAGCATCGTTTTCGCTTCTCTGTTTCGCTCTATTTGTAAGCCTACGAATTTATTCGCACTCCCGATCGTTATTTTGAACGCGCTTTCCAAATACGTTAGAACCGCATTCAGCACTCCCGTCGATTTCGGAGCAACAAGACCGTCATCTACAAACAAAGCCAGATATACATCCACTCCGTCGACACAACATCGAAAAATACAATGATTCGCGGCACTTTGAGCAAAGTTAAACTTATTGAGAAATCCACTGAATTTACGATTCCAGCACCTTGGTGCTTAATTCAACCCGTAGAGCGACTTGTTCAATCTACACACAACACTTTCACTTGTTGTTCCCTCGACGACGACGCTCTCAGGGACTTTCATATAGATCTCTTCCTCCAAGTCTCCGTACAAGAATTCCGTACATACAACGAACTGCACTAACTCGTAGTCTTCTTGTGTTGTTTTAGCCAGAAACAACCGAAGAGAGTCATAGCGAACGACAGGAGCAAAAGTTTCGTTGTAGTCTACTCCCTGTTGCTGAAGAAACCCCCTTGCACATAGGCGTGCCTTGAAGAGACAGTCATCTTCCGATGATCCATGAAGTACCTTGAACACCCATTTCGAGTCTATAACTTTCAAACCTCGTTTCATCTCGACCATCGTCCAGGTCTCGTTGTCTTGGTGCGCCAACAATTCTTTGTCAATTGCCTCGATCCACTTCGAGCTATCAGGCCCTTTTACAGCCTCTCGATACGTTTCCGGCGTCTTATACTCGACGAAGTTCACTTCGAACCGATACCTCGGTGGCGCCCTGATTTGGGCCCGATCTCTGAGCTGACGTACATCTGCCGGTTCTCGTCGCTCTTCGCCTTGTTGAGCCAGTACATCGTCGTTAGGAATAGCCTCATTGTCAGCTTCATCCTCGTTTTCGACCGCCTCAGCGTCACGACCAATACCTTGAAGAACGAGCTCCCTTTCGTCAGCATCATTGTCACTCGAACTCTTCTCGCTCAACTTCTCGTCAAAAACCACATCTCTCGATACTGTTTTCGTTTTCTTCATTGGATCGTACAGCCGATAGTTAGACGACTCGTCCTGGTATCCAACCAGTTTCATCCTTTTCGATTTGTCATCGAGTTTCCTCCTAAATTGTTTAGGCACGTGAGTATAGGCCACCGACCCGAAGATCCTTACGTGACGCAGATCCTGTTTTCTGCCGGTCCAGATTTCGGACGGTGTCTTGATTTCTTTTCTGCTCGAATGTATGGTGCGTTAAAGCACGTATACCGCCGTATTCACGGCTTCAGCCCACAAAAACTTCGGAAGCTCCTTGGCTCGTTAAATCGATGGATCGAAGCAGGAAATCTTGAGGAATAAATAAGATATCTTTGGATATGAAACAATGAAAATTTTCTTTATTTTTCGCAACAGGTTCCCTCGAAACGTTGTCTTTACCACGGAAACCATTAGACTAGATTCCCCCTCCGATGTGCTACTTAAATGCCCTCATAGGGAGACTATCGAGAAACAGACGCAACGGCGTCTCTCCGCTGAAGGTGCGTGTACAGGCGCGCGAGATTCGAGTACGAAAAACTCTCTTAAGCAACAGTTATTGCCCCAAATTTCCACATCGCAGCCATTAACCCTCCGATGACGAACAGAGATACTATTCCTTGCAGGGATGGAAGTACCATTCCCTGTATATTAGCCCAAGAGTCGTTGACCAATAGTTTGACCTGGTGACTATCGAGGGCTCCCCTCAACTCCTTGAGACTGGTGCTGTACCTGTCGAGCGAGTCTAGTTTGATCTGTCGACTGAAGGTTGCGATCGACAGTCCCTCGGGGAAGGTAAGATTAAGGCTGTCGGTTGTTCGTAAGAGCGATGGTTTCGAGATGCTGTAAGTCTCCGTTTCCGTTCCACAATGAATTGTGGTCGGAAAGTCCTTCTCTGGTTCCGGTGGTATAACGATCTGCGCGGTCTTGGTGTTTATCACTCTGAGTTCCTTTAAGCGGAATGCGGTGAGGTGGCCGTCGTCCGTGTTCCCGGTTACGCTAAAGGCGATTTCTGATTCGCAGAGCGCGTAAGAATCTACCTCCTGTTCAATTCCCTCGTAGCGGGCGATGTTGATGTTCGATGCCGTTCTCATGGCTTCTCTGTCAAGGCGTCGAACCATTGTCTTGGTACCAATTGTTCGCGAGATTCATTCAGCAAACGTGGGGTCGACGGTTACGTAGGTGTTGTTGACAGCCATAGGGACCGGCGTGTTCAGCACTATTTTCCACGGTTTCTCGTTGACAAACGGGATTTTGATGATTTAAATCAGCTGTTGATTGCGAGACGTGATGGAAACCTCCGATAGGTCGATCATCGTTTGGTAATCGTTTTCCAGGCCTGGGAGAGGGTGTCTTCCTCGGACGTCCTCGAATTTCTTCGTCCCTCTAGCGAAGTTCTGGGGAGTCAGCAGAGTGGGTTGGACGTACCGTGTTTTCCCATTTCTAGGGCTGTCATTGCCGTTCGAAGAACATAGTCTAGTTCTCGAATTTCTATTCCCAAGCGATGTATTATTTCGTTGAAATACACTTCTTTTGTAATTACGTCGACGGCCGTGCGTACGTTGTTGACAGCATACTCGATTCTTCCGAGTCGCCGCTCGAGTTCATTCTCGTTCTTGGAGATGGAAGCAATCGTTTTCTCTATTATATACGTTTGTTCTTTAACTACCTTATTCATTTCATTGGTGGCGTGGATAAGGTTAGCTATGTTGGCGTTTATGGTCTGGATGTCCGCATTGTCGGGGGTCCCCCACAAGAATTTGTGGACCATTCCGGCGACATTCAGGGTTCCTCTCTCCTTCCGTGGTGACAGGGGCGGATGGTGAAATAGGGTGTTGAGAATTCCGATGTCCCTCCTTAAGGTGTGATATCCTTCCTGCGTTAAAGCATACAAGGCGTCGGTTGCTGGTGATACGTGCTCGACCTCAGGGGCTCTCGAGGCCCTGTGACCAAGCTGTCGGTTTGGGCAATTTGTCTGGACAGGGCCACAAATGCTGAGTACATCTGCGTGAGGTCGACGGCATATATAAGTCGCCAGGTCTCGGAGTAGAGGTGTACTTCGCCCAGCTCTTCTTGAATTAGGCTGAAATGTAGTTGTAGGAGGTCCGTTTTCCCGTCTGTACTCCATCTAGAAAAATAACCATGAATGTTTTCGGTCAGATTTCTCGGCCGAGTTTATCCATGAACTACATGGGGTTCTTTCCCGGATAGCTCAATTCATTTTATCAGCCGTGGTCTTCCCGGGGTCGGATCATTGTCCTGGAAGTGCTTCTGGAAGGGTTTCGTGTGTCCGGTATGAGCCATGCGAACTCGTGGCCCAAGCTTGGTGGGGAAGCGATAAACCACATTGTTTTTTTCGTGTTTCACGCATATTACCTGGTAGGGTCCAAGCCATTTGATGGATAGCCCATGTGAGGGCACCTTATTTCGAACAAGGATCCAATCATTTTCCTTGTACAGCGGCATCGGGTTACGTCTAGCACTGTCGACGTATTTCTGATTTTTCTCCCGCGCTAATATCGAGTGATGCCTGGCCTGATACAATTTCTTCCATGCTTCTTGTTTAGTTCATTAAACCTTTGTTGAAGGGTTGACGTGTCCAGCTGTTCAATAGCACTCGGGTAGTTGGATGAGTGTATTAACATGACGTTGAACGGAGTATCTTGGATCGAGGTGTGGAAGCTGTCGTTGTACGTGAAGGCGATAGCGTTCATTTTTGTATCCCAAGTCGTGATGTTGTTCGTGCACATTGTTCGGATCAAATCCTTCGGATACAAATCTAAATCAGGAACCCGTGCATCATTTTAATTGATCTGTTTCCTTGAGGGTGATAAACCGTTGTTTGTATTTCCTTGATCCCGATGACTTCATGGAAATACGTCATCAGCTTGTTGTTGAACTCCTTCCCGTTGTCACTGAGGACTAGCTTTATTATTCCGAAGATGCAAATCCATTCGTTATAGAAAACCGTAAGAACTGTCGACGCTTTCTTGTTCGGGATAGGAATGAGTCTCACGAACTTCGTCATCGTGCACTGGATAGAGAGAATGTACTCATTTCCTCTCCTTGTCGTTGTTAATGGTCTCACAATGTCGATGGCTGTTTTCTCGTTTGCTTCCCTGGCTGTATCCATCAAGACAGCTGAGGGGACTGGTGGATTCCTGTCGGTCATGTACTGTTGGCAGATGGGACAATGAGCTATAAATTCACGCACCGATTCTTCCATGTTGGTCCAATAGCTCCTGCGTTGTAATTATTCGAGGGTTTTCGTTACTCCGAAGTGTCCTACCTGATCGTTGTGTGTTTCTCGTATCCGTTTATCGTATTCTTCTGGCTCTGGCTCGGGGAGCCCTAACCGGCAGAGCTGGAAGTCCGTGTCGGTAAATTCGGCAGCGAGTTCTCGAACTTCTCTCTTAATGGCATCAAGTTGCGTCATCGAAAATTGTTCTGGTGAGGCGAGCATTTTGGGATGTTTCTTCCCCTGTTGGATGTGACCTTGGATTAACTGGTGCAATCTTTCCTTCCAGGTATCTTGCTGATGTTGGAAAAGCGTTCCGTCTCTTTGTTTCCTTTCCTTGTTCACATTTGTGTCCCGTGCTGGTGGTTCGGGCTCTTGTTTGGTAAAAACGATCCATCGATATCTGTCCTAGGGGTAGTTTGGCCTTACGATCAGCTCGTTAAGCCTTCCCAGATGCAAGGCTAAGTTGTTAACCCGCTGCATGATATCTTCAAGGTCGTCGAGTTTAACTCGCGGACCTCGTACCCAGCTTTTTGGTTCTGGCATAGGTCTCCTCTGTGTTCCGACACGCCGGAGGATTTTGCGTATCGCTGGTCCTTGTTCTTCCTTTGGGGTTGACACTTCGTTGGCCTTTGATTCGCGCGGTATCCGTGACAACGTGTCGGCCGCATGATTTTCACAGCCTTTTTTGTACTGGATGTCGAAGTCAAATTCCTCCAGGCGAAGTCTCCATCTAAGGATTCGCGAGGAAGGGTCCCTGATATCGGCTATCCAGACAAGGGCTCGGTGGTCGGTCTGGATCAGGAACTTGTATCCTAGGAGATATTGGCGTATTCGTTGTACTGACCAGACGATCGCTAGCATCTCCTTCTCGGAGGTTCTATAGTTCTTTACCGCAGCGTTTAGGGCACGAGAGATGTAATACATTGGGTGTCCTTCTTGTGAGAGGACCACCCCTAACCCCTGACCGGAGGCGTCGGTTGTGAGCATGAACGTCTTCGTGAAATCCGGGCGTCGGAGGATTGGCGATGTGATTAGGAATGATTTCATTTCCTCGAAAGCTTTCTGGCATTTGTCAGTCCAGTTGAATCGAATGTCCTTTTTCGTGAGGTCAACCATAGGTCGGGTGATGTGCGAAAAGTTCTTGATGAATCGCCGGTAATAACCTGCGAGTCCCACAAATTACTTGACCTCTGTTGGGTTGGTTGGTACCGGAAAATCTCTGACGGCTTCGATTTTCGCGGGGTTTGGTTGCACACCGTCTGCTGTGATGATGTGTCCTAGGTATTCGACTTCCGGTAGAAGTTATTTACACTTTTCCGGCTCCAAGGTCAGTCCGTGTTTTCGTAGCCTCTTGAAGACGGTAACCAGATTCTGATTATGTTCTTCGATAGTTTCCCCGAAGATAACGATGTCGTCCATGTAGACCCAGCAGATTTTGTGGTTCAGTCAGACTAAGCACTGGTACAACATCCTCTGAAACGTGGCTGGTGCATTTTTCAGGCTGAATGGCATTCGCTCATATTCGAAGTTCCCTTCCGACGTTGAAAATCCTGTATACTTCTTTGAGTGCGCGTGCATCATGATTTGATGGAATCCGGCTTTTAAATCGAAAGCTTTAAGGCACAACACCACTGTGACCCCCTGTTTGTTTGCCATTTTTCAAGAATTTTTTTTGTGGAAAAAAAAAGATATATTCGAACCATTTTTTTTGTTTTGTTCGTTGTTTATTGAAGATAAATAAATTTTTTTTTTTTAATTTTTCACGCCCCATGGTGACGCTGGGGAAGCTCCCGCGTCAGGTACTGTTGCCTCTGCAGTGGTTCGCGGCACGCAGCAGAACTCTCTTCAAAGTCGATCTGAAAAAAAATACCGAGTGTTTTCGTTAATAATATGATATTTTGAAGAGAAGTACATAGGGATTTGAAAAAATATTGATTTTTAAAAAATAGGCACGCTTTTGAAATTAAAGGACGATTTTCGAGCAAAATTTCTCGTCGAAAATAGGCTATAACTTTTTTTATTATTGAGATATCGAAAAAATCCTATGTACTTCTTTAGATAATCTAGTTTTATTGATGCAGTCTAAATTTGAAGTCGATCGGATAAAAATTGCTCGAGTTCTGCTGCGTGCCGCACTCAAAAAAGTGGTTTTGAGAAAAACGCGTTCAAAGTTTTAGGTTTGTTAATTTATGCGATAAATTGGAAAAAAAATTTTTTACCTTAAATCAGCGATGCCGGCACCATATAGCTGGCCTTCAAGAAGCAAATCATTGTCCCTAGCATCTTTTCTCGAACTTGTAGAGGCTCTTCTTGCTTCTTTTGCAGCGTCTGTGAGCGAGCGCTCCGCCAGCTCGATCCGCGCTGCGTCGGTTTCAACGCAAAATTGAAACAATTTGGGCCGATAGTTATCCCCAACGTCTCCAAAACTTTCATGAGGCTTCTCAGGCCATCATTGAATAATAATACCGCGATATCAGCTGCAATGTCGACGATTTTTTTGCTCCCGGACTGACACTTGGGGGCTATTGCCCAAACTGATTTGTTGTAGCTTTCGTTGTTGTTTTGCGTGAAGCCGCCCAAACAACGCTGCAGCAAATCGTCTCTGCTCAAATTTATATATCCCGGTATACCTGCCGACCCTGAGGCGCGCAGCTGCGCGGGACCCCGAGCGTCACGGAGCGCTGCACCGCTCCACAAAATATTCAATATCTCCGAAAATAATTATTTTTTCGACCTGGGTCTAACGGCATCTTAATCTTAAATGTATTTTAGATTTTTCTAGATGGTTTTCAAAAAATCGATTTTTTGAAGCCGTCACAGTGGTGTTGTCCCTTAAAGAACTTAGCATTCCCGAGTGAGTCGAAGATGTTCTCGATGCGAGGCATGGGATGGGCGTCCAGTACCGTATTTTTGTTCAGTTTCCGGAAATCTTTGACGATGCGCCACTTCTGTTCTCCATTGGGTCCAAGTTTTTTTGGGACGACCCACACGGGTGAGTTGAATGGTGACTCGGATTCTCGGATGATACCTTTTTTTAGCATATCAGCTACCTGGGTTTTGATTTCTCCGCGATGAGCATGGGCTGTCTTGAAATTACCGATGTTGATTGGTGTGTCATTGATTCGTATAATCTTGTGCTTCACGTGTGGTGCAGCTGGTAGGTCTTGACCAAAAGATGTAAAGATGTTTTGGTACTTCAGGATAATACCGGTGATTATCTCCTTTTGTTCTGGTTCGAGGTGGTCGAGTTTCGAGGTTTTGAGCGAAAATTTGTATTTTTGTTCCGGGCTAAGGCAGGTAGTATCAGTGTCCCCCACTTCCATATTTACGTTGGTAACCCGAATTTGATATTCGTCGAAGTTTATGACCTTGTCCGGTGGGTTCTCGAACATTAACTCTGTGTAGCCGTTTTCGATTCTGTTTACGTACACTGTTTCGAACTCGGGCACCTCCTCATTTTCGGTGGTTTTGTCGTAGACGCCCGTGGTGAACAGACAATCGCGATCAGGGCCGTCAACCGCAAATGTTATCATCACGGCCGTATGGGGGGGATACAGTAATTCCGTCGGTGATTAGTGCGTGGCTCTTCTGTTTTAAGACTCGAAAATATGCTCGTGTCCCCGAGATATCTCAATCTGACTTTCTCGTTCGATTCGAATCGGCTGGGTCCCATGACGAAACTTCTTCTCGCTTTTTTCACCGGGAAATCTTGCGGTATACACCCTCTTTTGATCAGGTTGAGCGAACTACCAGTGTCCACTAGTAGTTCAATGTGTCGGGTGAATCCTCTTGGACGGATTCTGACTCGTTTCAGACGTCCGATCCCAACATCGGATACTCTTAATATGCCTCCTCTTGATTTTCGTCGTTGTCCTCGTTTGCATCCGTCGCTGGGTTTTCTAAAGCTTCCTGGTCGATTATGTTGTAAATCTGAGGTGCTTTGGGTTGTGGCCTGTCTTAATGAAAATTTCCTCTTTGGGAGCTTGGTTGTCTCCCGGCTGGCCGTTGTTGTAAGTTCCCTCTGGGCTTTTGGCAATCTCGTATGAAGTGTCCCTTACCCCCACTTTCGGCGCAGCGTGCAGATGTAGTTTCAGCGGAGACTGATGGTATCTCCGTTGCTGTTGGACCGGATAGGCCGGCAACTTTATTCTTTCGGCATTGGCTTGTTGGTAGGCGATGTTGGCCTCGTTGATTTCTTGGGCTGCTTGCTGTGCGGCTGCTAGATTCGAGCAGGTGTTAATATAAGCCTTTAGGCTATTGAAGACATCTCTTCTACATCCGTGGATGAACATAGAGATGGCTTGATCGTAGACCAGGGGCATGTGGTTCAGGGAACCCTTAGCTTGGTCCCTCTGGTCAGTCTCCTTGATAGCCTGCAGCGCGAGGTTGAAATTCGCGATGTAGTCTAGGGTGGTTCCTGTTTGTTTGACCTGACGGAGTTTGTCCATACATATCTGGAAACCAGGTAGGTAACCAATATGTGTGGTGACAAATTCAATAAGTCCAACCTCGGTCTCGATGATGCTGGTTGCGAATCTCGTGATTTCGTTCGAAATTTTCTGGACAAAAACCATTAAGATAAAGACCGCTTTTTGGGTACTCCATACGAAGCGGCATGCAAATTTGAAATGCTTAACCCAGTCTAGTATAGGAGTGGATCTTTCCAGTTTGGGTACCAGCAGAAGGCACTCCGTTGCCTTCATTGCGCCTCCCGTGGGTTGTCCGAGTAGATTTTCTCTCGATGGTGGATTGTAAGTGCCATGGGAAGGGGGGGGGGGATTGGCGACCCACCGAACGGGTCGCCAGCTCCTCTGTCTCCGGAAGGTTCTTGTCCTGGCCTCCTATGATTTTTCCCGGAAAACCCGAAACCTGAAGGGCCTCCTGGACCTCCCGAGCCTCCTGGGCCACCGGGGCCTCCCGGTCCCCATCCGCTCGGAGCGTCGTTGGCAATTCCCATATTAATTTTCAGTCGATGGGTTCCGTCCGTCCATTGATCGGCTCGGTTGATCCGGAGCTGATGCAGCCGCGGGTCGATTACGTCGGGTCGTTCCAGTTCTTGGCTAGACCGCGTCGTTACGACTTTCGCTTGCCCCCATCTCCGGTGGATGGTCTCGAGCCGGGTCGCATGCGGGTTCGAGATGGAGATTTTTTCTTCCTTCAGCATCTCTTTCACGGGTTTCAAGGCGGCTTTGTTCCACTGGTTTCGCTGAGCCTCTTCAAGCAGAATATGCTGTTTCTCGATCTCCCGGACTGACTCTCTCGAAATCAGATCGAGCTGTTGGATCCCCTTACGGAGTCTCTCTTCTCTCTGAGCTTCTTTTATTGATCGTCTAATCGCTTGCTTATACTCTGCCTGCAGTGGTTCAGGTGAGGGCGCTTCGAGTTCCCAATTCCATATTTCTTCGGAGGTCGGGACTTGGAATGACGTAGACGGTCCAGCTCCTTGGGGTGCCTCGTGATGGTTTCTGAGGAGGTGCATTTCCTATAGCATTCCTTGTTGTTTTTCTTCAGCTTCGCGAAGTTTTTGTCGAAGTGTCTATGCCTCGGCATCCCTCTCCTTGAGGGCACGGAGTTGATTGGCCAGGCGTCCCTTCGCTTGGTCCGCCGTTTCGGCAATAGTCGCTAAGCGTTGGCATTCTCTTTGGAGTTCTCGAAGTCATCTCTCCCCAGCTTGAGTTTCGGCATTAGCGTTGGCAACTATCTTCCGGTAGGTGGAGAGTTGTTCTTCGGCATGCGCGAATGTCGTAGTTGTTTGGAGCTTACCCAATTCGACTCTCGAAATCATCTCTTCGGGGGTCAGTCCGCTGTAGGCCGCAAAGTGTGGTTGAAGATACGAGGGTGGGGGTTGATTTGATCCCTGGCTTGTACCAGCGACAGGCGGGTCGGCTGGGTCAGTTGCGGGGGGCACGATCGGTAGAGGATCTTCCTCAAGGGTCATGGCTTCCGGCACTGGCTGTCGCGGGGCAAGCTGTTAGTTCGCTTGCTGCCTCGCAATCGCGAAATTCCTTTTTTCTTCTTCGGCCAACCGTTGGGCTATTGTTCTATCTTGCTCGAGCTGGCGCGCCCGGGCGGCTTCGTCTGCCTGCCGCTGTTGTTCTCGCTCACGAGCTCTCTGTTGACGAACATCGATAGCTACGTCGTCGCTAATGTCATCTGGATCAACGTCTAATTCGTTAAGTATGTCTCGTGCGCTTGGTAATCGTTCCAATATTGTGCGAACTGAGGACCGTTCTATTACCAATCCCTTAACTGTTTCTTCTAGGATTCGCCTCTCGGTGGGCGGTGGTTCCTTTAGCAATGTCGAGTCCAAATTTCGAATCTCTACCCTCAACTTAGCATATCGATCGACATGTTTCCTCACGTTTTCCGCGTTCATCTTAATTATTTATCTATTATTTGTTTAGCGTTAGGTTAATTAGCTAATTAACCGATTTAATTTCCTCAATCAACTGGCTTTCCCGGCGCGGTACAAGTTGTCTTTTCCCTTGTGCTCTTACGTTTCGATTAATAAGCGCGTTGCTGTGTTTTTTGTTGTACAGTTGTCCTTTTTCTTGTCGCGCTTATGTTCTAGACATTCGGCAAGTGAAGAATACACTGAGAAATAACTGACACGTTTGAGAGAACAGAAGAAGTAGGCAGGTGATGTAGGTAATCATTCCGCGTACTTCCTTCGATTCAGAGTTCGGGTCACCGCGAATGTCGGAATCTTCTCTGACTGGACTATTGCAGTGGGTCCGACGTTTCAGGTATCTCGCTGCTCTGGGTTCTTCAGTTGAGGCTTTCACCAATTCTCGGACACTATCTTCGGGCGGCGTAACGTCACTATTGCGATAGCACTGATTCATTCGCGCACTTGAAATGTTCTCGGGTACGTTAAGTCTAGGTATCTCGACGCGGAGGCCGAAATTCAAATAATTAATATTTCCGAAGGGCGTAGATAAAACACGTGTCGGTATTAGGATTTTACTCGCACCGACTTGTTGTGGAAGGCTCCAAGTTTAGACGATCGATATAATCAGTGTGACTCCTGCGGAGAGCAGTCGCTTAACTATATCCTGGCAGGATTCCCAATTTGTTCCGTGGAAACGATTGTAGTTGGTAGTGGGATCGCCAGATTTACTAGAATAGTTAGACGAATAACTGATACGCGGTGATTAGTGATTTTAATCAATAAACCGCAATTTATTGGCACAATAAATTGAAATACAAAAAACCGGAATTAGTATGAATCGATAGATTGGACACGCTCTCTACTATTCGCAGCGTATCGTTGGTGACAACGTGTTCTACTCTTATGAGAATTACGGAGGAGTCGCACAGAATCGCCCCTCTTATTCTCGCCCTTGCCCAGTACAGACTGCCTGGTCTCGGCCGATCAAGCCCTTGGTGTCTTTCCCGCAACCCCTCCAAGAGTAAGAATTTTGGGGAACCATGTGTTTTTCTTATCTACTATTTTCCTTTTGGTGGTTCAGCGTGGGAAAGCATCGAGTCGAGGCGGACGCATTCCTAAGTTCCTAAAAATTCCAACAAAAATGTTCCTAAGACGAGTCCCCAGCTGAGCTTCCATCGTTTTCCTAACAATAACGACACGTAAAAAAATTCAAACATTTTTTCAGCTAGAACATGTATAGTTTCTATTTAACAGCAATTAAAATGAAGAAAATGCATTTTTGAGAGAATTGCACGCATTTACAAAATAAACAACGTTTCACGCAAAAATTCTGTCAAATTTGAATTAAATAAGTCGCATTTTGTTTTATAATTTTTCAAAAATAATTCTCGTCAAGTAGAAGGCAGCAATATTATCAATATTTCTACCAAGTTTCGAACTCAATAGGCTTAAGAGTTTTTGAGTAATCCTACACGCCAATTTCGAAAATGCAATTATGGAAAAAAAAAACAGATTTGAAGATCATGCCCGCTCCGAATCGGAGCGGTGAGTCACAGCGTTCACGGGCTGTAACGTTTGAAGTTTTTCGAATTTCGCTTTGACACTCCCGGAAGATATTCTACATATGCAGGGTGTATCTTAAATACTAGTTTTCCGTTCGTGAGCAAATAGGGTACCGCTTTCCGAGCAAAACGCTTCTTTTAAATGTCGTACGACAAAAATTGGCTGATATATTCACGAGTAAATTCCAACGGTGAGTAAACAATAGCACAGTAGTTTCGGCGCCCAAGCGAGAGTGGGCGCGGGTTCGAATCGCCGTTCGCGCAAGTGGATGCAAAACCTTTGATTTTTGTTAAATGGGAATTGAAATTGGAAGTTCAAATTTTCAATTTCGAATGTTGAAATTTGAATTTTGAACCTTATCCGGCCGCCCAAATATAGTATTAATTGATTAATAAAAAATGGTAGACAATATTGTCCATTGATAACTCGGATGATATATCCGATCTAGAGATTTTATATATCCGGAAGATATATCCGGAAGATCTAGAGATCTTTACATCACCTGTTCGAATAAACAATCGATAACAATTGTTTACTCCATTGTTCGAGTGAACTCAAAGTTTCAAAACTCAAATTTCAAAATAACAAATTAACAGTTTACATCCAAATGTCTGAATGTGGATACGAACTCTAGCGCGCGCTCGCTTAGACGCCGAAATTACTATGGCATCGTTTACTCTCCGTTGGACTTTATTTGTGAATATCTTGACCAATTTTTGTCGCACAACATTAAAAAAAGTTTTGCTCAAGATTCCGTAACGACAATAAAAACAGGGAGGGGGGGGGGAATCCTTAAAGAAAATATTAAAGATAAAATTTCATAGCCTCGAACTTTCAGGAAAAATGAAAAAATGTCTGAATGTACCAAATTTGTGCAAATTTTTTTATTCCAGCTCATCGTTGGGTATAATAATTGATTGTGACTCATTTTTACTAATCGCCACTATAATTAACCACTGAATCAAAAGGGCCCTCCTTGTGCTCCCACAAACTACGGCCGTCCGTGAAAGGAATATCTCAACGTGAGTTAAAATGATGAGCTGCCCCTACCAAACCGCCCAATGCTTGGTCCAGGGAGGCTAGAGTGGGAGGAGACCGATCTCTTATGGAGAGACTTGAAAAAAGTGGCTACAAAAATGTGGTCAAACAGGGATGGCGCAACTATTGCTAAGACCTCGAGAAGTGAGCTGCGTGTGACAGAGACGGAACAAATAAATAATGAAAAGTGAGCTGTGCATGAGGCAGAATGATACTTGAGAAGTAGGCTGCGTGCGAGAGAGATGCAAAATGATATATAGCCAGATCGCGCGCAAAAGTTACCCCCTCTCTAGCCTTTTACGCGACCATCACACAATCATAGTAGCGCGTGTTCGTGAGCGAGCGAGCGAGCGACGCTCGGACATCTTCGGAGAGAGCCGAGCGCGCCGAAGTTTCCCGACCGCGCCTTCGGCAGCTACACCAATGCATGGACGCCGAGCTCGTTCATGTGCGGCCAAGCTGAAACGAAGGCTTCGAGCATGGAGCCTAGATACCAGGAGGTTCAGCGAGGCCTTTCAACCAGAGATTAGTGGGGAGATGCACAACGCGGCCCTTTTCGGCGTGCCTCGTAAATGGCGCTAAATCGCGGCGGCGAGTTCGGGAGTATGATTTCGTGATCATCGCCTCTGTCGAGGTTGCAGATTCCCTTGTAGCCGCGCGAGTCCGTGATCACCGCTCAAGTTGGTATCGCAGTCAGCGTGAACACGAATGGGTAGCTCGGTGGGGGAAAGGTCTCTGCCCTTCGCTCGCTCGACAGGCGAACGGAGCGAGGTTTTCCGTCCGATCGAGCTCGACATATATGTGTGGCCGTACTGCGGAGTGGAATATGCATTAAATGAATTTCAAAGTGAAAAACATGTATCGAGATCATTGTTTTCTCTCGGTTGCCCGTTTATGCCGAAAATGCGGGTTAAAAAAATTAACGACGAACCGCGTTGAAAAATAAAACGCCGAACCGACCGTGAAAGGTTCAAAAAGAAATCTTGAGCCTTTGCCGCGATCGTTTCGGCATTTTTTTTCAACAGTAAACATTATGGAAAAGGGTGTATCATAAATGTTTCTTTATCTGCAATGAGCGTCGTGGCTGAGTTGTTAGTGTGACGGATTACGATGCTGAACGTCCGGGTTCAATCCTCGGTGAATCAACTTTTTTCTCTTCATTTTATATTCAGAAAATTTCGAACTTACTCTCGCTTTAGCTATTCTCGCCTGTTCAGGCATTATTTATGATATTTAATTCGTATATGCTTAATAAAAAAAAACAAGACATTGCTACCGGGGATCGAACCCGCGTCGTCTACACTCAGAGCCCGCACGCTCATATCTCAACCGCGAAGCTCTTGTGACTGCAAACCTGCCTTACGTATACAGTAGAATCTCGATTATCCGAACCAATTGGGACCGAGACTAGTTCGGACAATCAAAAGTTCGGATAATCGAAACGTGGGTTTTTTGGGACGAGATCATCAACAACATCTTTTTACATTAAAAAAATACATAAATATATATTAAAATTTGACATACATATTAACGTTGATATATATATATATATATATATATATATATATATATATATATATATATATATATATATATATATACATACACGGTGGCCGGAACATTGACGTCTAAAAATAAAATTTAGGTCCCTTGTATCGTGGGGTATCCGAATAACCCCCATGTATGTCGCGCGACTTTTCATAGTTTTCGAGTTATGAATTTTTTACTGCATTTTTGAGAATTTTCGACCTGACCAATTGAAAAAAAAATCTTTAAAAAAAGTAGAAGACTATCGAGATTTTTTTTGCAACTGAATCTTTATGAGTAGTACTTTTATGCATAAAATAATCAGCTTCGTAACTGTGATGAAAGTTATGAAAATGTTGGTCTAAAGTGAAAAATTTACGTTCGGTAAATTATGACTTAAATTTTCAACTTCAAATTAAACATCTAAACAGGTGACTTCATGGTTCCTAAATAGGCCCTAAGAATGCGCCAGACTGTCAGCTTTCATAACCATTAAAAAGAGTAGTACTTGATAGGGCTATTTTGGCTACAATTGACCTTCAATGACAGCGAGGTGGAAAATTCTTATAATTACCCATCTGATTAAAAAAAAAAATTTGCCCATTTTATCATTCCTAAGGCTATTTAGTTTGTTAACTACCCAAAAATGACTGCAGGGAAAGCTAAGATTGAAACATTTGGAGGTTTATTTTTTTTAGTTTAATTTAAGTTTAATGAATTTTGCGCGATCCGTTCTCATGAATCAGGTAAAAGCTCGTTTACGCGATCCGTTCTCGTTACAAGAACGGATGGCGCAAAATTCATTAAACTTGAATCGAACTAAAAAAAAAAATAAACCTCTAAATGTTTAAATCTTAGATTTCCTGCAGTCATTTTTGGTTAGGTAACAAACTAAATATCCTTAGGAATGATAAAATGGGCAATTTTTTTTAATCAGATGGCTAATTTTAAGAATTTTCCACCTCGCTGTCTTTGAAGGTCAATTGTAGCCAAAGTACCCCTATTAAGTACTGCTTTTTTTTTAATGATTATGAAAGCTGAGAGTCTGGCGCATTCTTGAGGCCTAATTAGGAACCATGAAGTCACCTGTTTAGATGTTTAATTTAAAGTTTAAAATTTAAGTCATAATTTACCGAACATAAATTTTTCACTTTACACCAACATTTTAATAACTTTCATCACAGTTACGAAGCTGATTATTTTATGCATAAAAGTACTACTCATGAAGATTCAGTTGCAAAAAAAATCTCGACAGTCTTCTACTTTTTTTTTAGATTTTTTTTAATCGGTCAGGTCGAAAATTCGTAACTCGAAAACTATGAAAAGTCGCCGGATATACATGGGGGTTATTCGGATACCCCAGGATACAAGGGACCTAAATTTTATTTTTGGACGTCCATGTTCCGCCCACCCTGTATATTTATATATGTGTGTGTGTGCGTGCGCGCGCACGCGCGCGTGTGTCTGTGTGTGTGTGTTTTAAACACCTGAAAAAAGTCGAGTGCCTTTTAAAATATTTTTTAAAAATAAAATCGTCCATTTTTAATTGACGAACGGCTGCAACGCGTTTTTGAGCGTCTAAGTCTCGCAGCTGTTTGAGAAGGAGAAGTTGCGTTGGGTTGCTTATTGTTGCTCACGGTGGTGGCAGCGAGCAACTATGTATCTTTCGCGCCAACGTTCGGATAATTGAGCTTCCGGATAAACTAAGTCATCGTTCGGATAATTCAGGGTTCGGATAATTGAGGGTTCGGATGATCGAGGTTCGGATAATCGAGGTTCTACTGTACACACTTATCCAACCTTAAAAAAAATCGCTGCAGGACCAACTGCATATTGTTTTTATGACCCCAAAGTATTTTTGAAGCCAAGAGAAAACGATTTTTCCAAATTCCTAGAATGGTGTTATCCCTTAAAGAAAAGAAATTGATTTTTTGATCATTGTAAATGTATATCCCCTCTTAAAGACTTTAAAAGAATCTCGTACGTGTTAGCGAAAATCGGAAGAAAATTAGGAAGCAACTCGTCCACTTCTTTGATGTTCGCTATTTCGGTGTTCGCTATTATGGACCATCGCTCGTTTGCCTATCTGAGATCAAAACTTTCGAAGTTTGTATCCTCGATATCTGGCTTTTTGCTATAGATGGTATTACCAATATTAGATACTCACGTCTTTCTATTTCGGAGATGTGAATGTTCAAGATTGTTTAAATCTGTGTTTGTATGACTCAAACTCCAAACAAACCCAAACAAACTCAATAGGAAAAAGAAACAGTTCCGGAAAAAAAATAATATCAAGTTTTTTTTACGAAAATCTCATTTTTTTTTCATCTTTAAATTTTCTCCGAATACCTCCGCAGCCGTTCACTCAGGTAATAGGAAAAAAAGAAATTTCTGAAAAAAATAATAATAATAAAAAGTTTTTTAACGAAAATCTCATTTCTTTTCATCTTTAACTTTTCTCCGAATATCTCCGCAGCCGTTCACTCAGGTCATAGGAAAAGGAGAAATTTCCAGGAAAAAAATAAGAAATCAGAAAGCCAGGAACGCTACCAACGGGACCATCTCATCGCTTGTAGAATATACGCGATACTTACAATTCGCGGCCGGATGGATGATTGGCTTGTTTTTGGGGATAATGCTTTATCGCTTCATGAAAGTATGAGAATTAATATAATAATACGAATATAAATATATTTCCGCTTACTTTTATGAATTATAATTTATTTGGCATAAGGATGGGTGTGAGTAAAGCGTAAACAATTTTATATAAGATAAATAAGTTGTAATTTAGATATATTATTATGTTTAAATTAACGTATAAACTAAAAAAATAAGCGACCTGAGTGCGCAATACATTTTTTTGTATACATTAATAACGCAGAGAATCAAGAACTAACTTAGCATTGAAATCATCTAAAAGCCTCGCGCGTGCCGTCGGTGACGTCACGCGCGAGTCGTGCTCAGATTGCTTTTTCCGTCGAAGCCTTCGTTTCGGCTTGGCCGCACATGAACGTGCTGCTCAGCGTCCATGCATTGGTGTAGCAGCCGAAGGCGTGGTCGGGACGCTTCGCCTTGCTCGGCTCTTTCCGAAGATGTCCGAGCATCGCTCGCTCACGGACACACGCTACTATGATGGTGTGATGGGCGCGTAAGAAACTAGAGAGGGGATAACTTTTACGCGAGATCTGGCTGCACTGCGTCCGAGCTCTGAGTACGGACGGCGCGGCTTCGATGCTCGTAGCAATTTTTTTTTTGTTATACATATATGAATTAAATATAAAAAATAATGCCTAGACAGGCGAGAATAGATAAAGCGAGAGTAAGTTAGAAATTTTCTGAATATAAAATGAAGAAAAAAAAGTTCATTCACCGAGGATTGAACCCGGACCTTCAGCATCGTAATCCGTCACGCTACAACTAAACCACGACGCTCATTGCAGATAAAGAAACATTTATGATACACCTTTTTCCATAATGTTTATTGTTGAAAAAAAATGCCGAAACGATCGCGGCAAAGGCTCAAGATTTCTTTTTGAACCTTTCACCGTCGTTTCGGCGTTTTATTTTTCAACGCGGTTCGTCGTTAATTTTTTTAACCCGCATTTTCGGCATAAACGGGCAACCGAGAGAAAACAATGATCTCGATACATGTTTTTCACTTTGAAATTCATTTAATGCATATTCCAATCCGCAGTACGGCCACACATATATGTCGAGCTCAATCGGACGGAAAACCTCGCTCCGTTCGCCTGTCGAGCGAGCGAGGGGCAGAGACTTTTCCCCCACCGAGCTACCCATTCGTGTTCACGCTGCTGCGATACCAACTTGAGCGGTGATCACGGACTCTCGCGGCTACAAGGGAATCTGCAACCTCGACAGAGGCGATGATCACGAAATCATACTCCCGAACTCGCCGCCGCGATTTAGCGCTATTTACGAGGCACGCCGAAAAGGGCCGCGTTGTGCATCTCCCCATTAATCTCTGTTTCAACTCGTCCCCAAAACGAGAACAAGAAATTATGGCGCTGGGGTGCTCCGGCACCTCTATGAATATAGATATACACTAAACATGGGTGCGATCTAAGACAGATCACAGATGATGTACCTAACCCTCATTAGTGTTAAGGGATGACACCACTCTAGGATGTTGGAAAGACGTTTTCTTTCTTAAAAATACTTTGGTGTCATAAAAACAATATGCAATTGGTCCTGTAGCAATTTTTTTATTTAAAGGTTCAATTATCGATTTGGCCGCAGCGCCTTGGAACGCGCGCCTAGTTGCTCGTACAACTTTAAACGCGTTTTTCTCGAAACCACTTTTTTCGATCTCGGAAGACGGATTACTCGACCACCTTTGCATGCATCGATTTGAAATTTTGATAGCAGCTTCACAATCATATTCTTTATGGGAGTACGTAGCCGTTTTTTGATTAAATGTAAACTTCTTTTTGTAAACAATTTACTGCTTTTTTTGGCAAAAAATCGATTTATTTCCTTCAAAGTGCGCTATTTTTGCAAAATTTGAAAGCAAATTTCTAAGTAGTCATAGCTAATAATATATAAATTATCATTTTTTTGGTTTTTGTTTCAGGTCTTATATTTTACGAGAAAACCGTTCTCCCGTGAAGCTATATGTAAAAAAAACACGTTTTTCTAGATGGGCTGTATCGCCGCCATTTTGAGTTTGAGTTTGAGATCTTTTCTCGCTTTTGCGTTTTTTTTCCGAACCGTCATGAGGAAATTATGAATCGGCGGATATTTCGACGTTTGATGTCACGATCGGTCTGTCGCGAGGTTAGAAACTCATCCGATCACTTTCACCTCGTTGACCAATATATTACTATATAGTAATCAGCGCCATCACTTCGGGACATTTTCGGGGACGCTTTTTTCAGCGCCTTTGCATTGCCGCTGAACCTCCTGGTATCTAGGCTCCATGGCTTCGAGGGAAAAAGCAATCTGAGCACGACTCGCGCGTGTCGTCACCCGACGGAACGCGCGAGGCTTTTAGATGATTTCAATGCTTATTTAGCTCTTGATTCTCTGCGTTATTAATGTATACAAAAAAATGTATCGCGCACTCTGATCGCTTATTCTTTTAGTTTATACGTTAATTTAAATATAATAATAAATCCAAATTACAACTTATTTATCTTATATGAAATTGTTTACGCTTTACTCGCACCCGTCGTTATGCCAAATAAATTATAATTCATAAAAGTAAGCGGAAATATATTTATATTCGTATTATTATATTAATTCTCATACTTTCATCAAGCGATAAAGCATTATCCCCAAAAACAAGCACTCCGACCGCTTATTTTATTAGTTTGTCATATTAATTAAGTCATATATTAATTCTCATACTTTCATCAAGCGATAAAGCATTATCCCCAAAAACAAGCACTCCGACCGCTTATTTTATTAGTTTGTACGTTAATTTAAATGTAATAATGAATCTAAATTACAACTTATTTATCTTCTAAAAAATTGTTTGCGCTTTTCTCACACCCGTCTCTATGCCAAATAAATTGTAATTCATAAAAGTAAGCGGAAATATATTTATATTCGCATTATTATATTCATTCTCATATACTATCATCAAGCGATAAAGCATTATCCCCAAAAACAAGCCAATCATCGATCGGGCCGCGAATCGTAACTTACGAGAATGAATATAATAATATGACTATAAACATATTTCCGCTTACTTTTATGAATTACAATTTATTTGACATAGGGACGGGTGTGAGTAAAGCGCAAACAATTTTTTAGAAGATAAATAAGTTGTAATTTAGATTTATTATTACGTTTAAATTAACGTACAAACTAATAAAATAAGCGGTCGGAGTGCGCGATAAATTTGTCGACACTAAAAGATAACTAATTCAAATAATAATGATAACTAATAAAAATAACTAATCAAACAAGAATTAATAGTAATAATAATTTTTAAAAAAGCACTGAGCGCTGGGAACGATCCCGCGCCCCAGCGAACCGAAGCCAGGAACGCTACCAATGGGACCATCTCATCGCTTGTAGAATATGCACTTTCTGGTACTGACGATTCGCGGCCGGATGGTTGATTGGCTTGTTTTTGGGGATAATGCTTTATCGCTTGATGAAAGTATGAGCATTAATATAATAATACGAATATAAATATATTTCCGCATACTTTTATGAATTATAATTTATTTGGCATAAGAACGGGTGTGAGTAAAGCGTAAACAATTTTTTAGAAGATAAATAAGTTGTAATTTGGATTTATTATTATATTTAAATTGACGTATAAACTAAAAAAATAAGCGATCAGAGTGCGCGATACATTTTTTTGTATACATTATAACGCAGAGAATCAAGAGCTAAATAAGCATTGAAATCATCTAAAAGCCTCGCGCGTTCCGTCGGGTGAGGTCACGCGCGAGTCGTGCTCACAAGGGGACTGTACGGCAGTCGGATTTTTGTAATTTTTCGTACTCATGGTACGCGAAGTTCAGAGCTCGAATATTAATATCCCAAAGCAGTTCGACGCCATATTCAGAAATATTCGAGAAAATTGACTTTGAAGTTTTCGAGCGCACTCTTATCCCACAAAGATGCAACGATATTCGAACCGGGCTCGTGGCGTACCCGGTAGCGCTCGAGTCTAGTAATCGCAGGGTTGCTGGTTCGAGTCTCACTTCGATTTTTTTTTTTTTTTTCATTTTTTTTAAATGAAAAAACGCGTCATATTTTTAATTATCTCTTGATTATAAACATACATTTTCAAGTATCAAAATTTATAACCAACAACATTTTTAGGATGAAAATGAAAAACGTCGGGTAAGGAATTGAATACTTTATTATTCGGTCTGTATTCGTTTGTATTATACATCGGGTGTAATGTTACACGAGCCAGAGTGATAACCATCGTAAAAACAAGGAAAACAGTAATTTTCACGGCATCTCGCACACCGTACAAACGCTGCATTGTTACATTCGCAATTTTTTTTCAATACATCGATCGGAAAACAAACTTCATTCACGTTCATGAAGATTTCTCTTTGATCGCAAAGTTTCGAAGCAAACCACGCATATCTGATCATGTTATTGAAGACCGGAACAAAGGCAAACGATGTACGCAGAACTGTTATTCACAATATCGACGGTTGCCAAAGCAAGCGTTATATTCACATATTTCAACATTTATTCTTCTATTTATATTCCTATTAATCTACAAGGGAGTTTATGTAAATATTATTACTGGATATTTTTACGTCGCCTATTCGCAATTTCAAGCAAGAGATAATAAAAAATAAGACTTGCATTTATCATTGACAATTATAATTACATATATGTGAATTAGCATAGATTTTATGATTTTTATTCCGGGATTATTTATTTATTTTTTTATAAATAATCACCTATTGTTATATATAAATAATATATGATCATATATGAGAAAATATATAATTATGTATAACTATAATGAATTTTGTACATAAATAACTATATATGGATTTTGTCCATATATAAACATATATAGATATATTATATTAATTATATATAATAATATGTGATTACATACAACAAAAATTTATCGGGATATTTAAATGACGGAGGTATGCGAATTAAAAAAAAATGAAAAAAAAAAAAAAATTCGAAGTGAGACTCGAACCAGCGATCCCGCGATTACTAGACTCGAGCGCTACCGGGTACGCCACGAGCCCGGTTCGAATATCGTTGCATCTTTGTGGGATAAGAGTGCGCTCGAAAACTTCAAAGTCAATTTTCTCGAAAATTTCTGAATATGGCGTCGAACTGCTTTGGGATATTAATATTCGAGCTCTGAACTTCACGTACCATGAGTACGAAAAATTACAAAAATCCGACTGCCGTACTGTCCCCTTGTCAGATTGCTTTTTCCCTCGAAACCTTCGTTTCGGCTTGGCCGCACATGAACGAGCTCGGCGTTCATGCATTGGTGTAGCTGCCGAAGGCGCGGTCGGGAAACTTCGGCGCGCTCGGCTCTTTCCGAAGATATCCGAGCGTCGCTCGCTCGCTCACGGACACGCGCTACTATGATTGTGTGATGGGCGCGTAAAAGACTAGAGAGGGGGTAACTTTTGCGTGCGATCTGGCTGCACTGCTCTTTCTATCTAAATTCAATCTGGACGTCGAACTTGCTGGGATGCGTATTCGATCCTCTTCCATCTCTTTTACACGACATCGATACTCAGCTTACTTCTCGAGGTCTTAGAGATAGTGGCGCCATCCCTGTTTGACCACATTTTTGTAGCCACTTTGAAATGCACAGATCGGCCTCCTCCCACTCTAGCCTCCATGGGCGTGCCTTGAACCTCTGTCATTGTGTGTGGCACACCGATACATCACCGCGCAGTCTACCGGCGCAAATACTAACTACATTTTTTCTGCCAAATATTCACACGGGACCTGATGTGCCATGTAATATCTGTTCTTTGGTACCACCTACCGTCTTTTTGGTTCTCATCAACAAACATCTCGACAGCTTGGCCCTTGACTTTCTCATGGAGGTCTTTGTAACGTGGAAAACAAAGAAGGGCTTGTCCAGTTTTGATGACGGTGTCGAAACGCGGCGGGATCGAGGGAAGGTATAGTGTGGTCAATTTTACATTGCTATTTTGAAATTCAACTTTTCCCGAATCCGCCTTTGCCATTGCAAGCCTTTCCTTTATGCTGATTTAATTAAATTAATTATTTTAACAATTTTTCGACTAGAACTCGTAGAATCATCCTCGATTGAGTTATTGTGTCTCAAGACCTATCGGATTTAAGACGGAATATGAAAAAGGAAAAACTTTGAACTTTTGAACTTGTTTTTTAACGCACAAAAATAGTCACCCACGTTTCTTACCTTAGGCCGGTTTTCCTCTCACGCTGACCGCCGGCGCCGACGCGCGGTGCGCACGCACGCGTATAACCAGCGCTAACAGCCGTCAGCGCTGAGCGGTCAGCGCGACTCAAAAACGCTACCTATAACTACATACATATTGACCCATCAGCACCTCGATGGAAAAAAAACTTGACACAAAACATCTCCCGTTCTTGGCTGGTCGCACTGCCAGTACCGGATATCACGTTCCCACAAGGTACTTTCCTGCTTTCCAATAGTATTGAAGTTTGCATCATTGCTAGGATGGATAAAAAACTCTTCGCGCTATTTATTTATTCTTAATATTATCCGAAATATTTTTTAGCTGATTTAGATTGTAGGTGTAATGAGGGTGCTTGAAAACGGTATTGCCTTGAATCTGGAAGAACAACTAGAGAAAAAAGATAGTACTTTTTGGTGTGAAAGCGAAAACTCATTTTGCGAACGAGTATCTTTTCGTTTTTACTTATCTCAATGGCAAGTTCACCCGATCAAACGAGGAAAATTGATCAAAAAATTATCTTCGTTGCATTCCAATTATGCAATTGATATTCTTTTTGATAATTTTCTTACACGAAACTTGGAGGAATTGAAGGAAACTTGATTTTCGTTGTACTCAAAGATTGCAGATGACTTTTTTCTTTCAATACTGAATTTAACCGAATAAACTTGAGCAATTCGACGGAAATCAATTTTCATTACATTCTAACGATGCAAATAATATTGTTTTTATTAAGAATTCTTATCGATAAAGAAAGAACGACCAATTTGTTGTTGAGAAAGGATAATTGGGTGATTAGTAGAAAGGGTTGCAATAAAATTATTACTAATCAACTTTATTAGAATGTGGTACGAAAATTAGTTAACAGGTTTAAACTCGAAGTCTTTTCTCTGTAACTGCTCCTTCGCAGAGTTGGAGACGAACTAAACGAGAGAGCACGTAAGCCTCCTCACTCTCAGCTTGGTACAACGCCTCTCGCGTCGTTTACCGGTAACTCGAGCATCGAGGTACCGATACACAGTAGGAGAAAAGCCCAAAAACCTGGCCAAAACCCCAAAAAATAAATTTTCGAAATAGGGTCAGTTGAGTAGTCATTCAGGTAGAGGACTAGTAACTGCATTCTATTGTGGAAGGGAAAGCCCTTTAAGTGTATACCTGCGCCGCAGCGTCAGTTGGCAGTTAGTGTTCGTGAAGAGTGTACGTGTCACGCGCTGAACAGACGAAAATAACGCTGACTTCAAAAACCCATAACTTTAAAGTGACGGGTTTAATTTCAATTCTGCAACATGGATACGACTTCTGGAGGTATGTAGAACATGTTTTTACATCGGTTGAATCTAAAGTTTATGTATAAATGATTGAAATGTAGTATAGCCTTCGGCATAAATAAAATTGAATAATTTTGAAAACTTATATTTTCAACGGTCCGAAAAGTTATATATTTTGTCACATTTTGCAAAGCTCCTAGTCTCGGCCTTTAGTTTAATGTATAAGCTTTCGAAATTTACAAGAGTTACCTGCGGAAAACGTGCGTCTTGTCCGTTATGATTTTTTTCGCATCGTGCGGTAGCCGAGCGTGCACGCGGCACTATTGAGCAGCCTCTGCGCCTCTACCTGAGAATGGGTGAAGTAGCATCATAACGGACAAGACGGCTGTTATACGCTTGAAATAAATTATTTTAATATATATGTATGTGTATATATATATATATAAATTTTCTGTGATTTAATTATGATATATACGTATGCATATATATATATACATATTAAAATCAACCACATAAAAATTTCTTAAATATGAATGAAATGTTATAACATTCAAATAAAATATTTGAATATATATATATTATATAGTAAGCAAAGCTTTCTTTTAACCAAATCCATGTCAATATTTTCTGTCTAATTTTCTTAAAATTATTTCAATTATTGCGGTTATTTATTTGGTAAAATAATGTACATCGTTCAAGTTTTTGTATTAATTGAAAATTTTATCTTTTCCTTTAACACCAATTTTCTACAATTTTATGTCTTTATTACAGGATCCGGTTACAAAGAATTGGTGCTGACAAGGAAAGAAGTATTTCTGATAATCAGCGAGCATTTATCCGATAAATTCGCTTCCTTGATCGAATTTATGGTAGAAAAAATTTCCAAGGACACCGGACGTACAGTTGTAGTGCCTGAGGACTCGAAACAGACTTTTTCGATACTCTTCAATCAAATGAGAACGAGGTGGCAACAAGCTCACAGAAAATCCTGTGTATTTTTCAAGAATAACGGTGAATGGCTTAGCAAGCAGGTATGTTTTGCCGCACCTACAGACACTGTAGTAACAAGCCCGGGTAATACGGGCGGCCGCCCGTCCCTTGAGTTTACAATGTCCAGTGAAAGATCTAAACGAAGGAAGACCCAAGATATTCGTACATCGTTCAACTCGGTCGAGTTAGCATACGCTACTCAGATGAGCCTTCGCTCTTCAGGACAATCCGACGCCGCAAAAGTTATTAAGGACGTAACAATGACGAGTCCTTTAAGAGCTTCCAAGTATCGTAAAGCTTACTCAGCAACGGATGAAATTACTTTATCCGAAGAGGCTGCACTTTCCGCTATGATTGAATATAAATTCTCCAAGAGTACTTACCAGGGAATGAGAAGATTAGGGAAGGAAAATAACTGTAAGCTATATCCGTCTTACGAAAAAGTGATGAAAGCAAAAAAGCGTTGTTATCCACCACGTGATGCAATCAGGATTACAGAGAGTAGTGCAGAAGTCCAACTACAGGCACTATTAGATCATACAGTTGAACGTATTTTACTCGTCCAAAATGTACTCATTCAAAGATTGACTCCAGATAATGTTCGTAAAATGGACTTGATTTGCAAGTGGGGTTGCGATGGAAGTTCTGGGCAAAGTGAATATAAGCAGACGTTCAGTGATGACAGCAAATCTGATGCGCATGTATTCTTTACTTCAGTCGTGCCATTACAACTCGTGTGTTATGATCAACAATCGAAGGAAGAAATAGTTGTTTGGAAGAACCCCAGACCCTCGTCTCCACGATTTTGTAGACCGCTTAGACTACTGTTTCTACGCGAAGACACAGAGTCAACACTTAATGAAGTCCAAATTGTTGAAGAACAAATAAAGTCACTTCGTCCATTCGAAAGTGTAATAGATGGAAAAGAAATCTCCGTAATGTACAAGTTGTTGTTCACCATGATAGATGGTAAAGTTTGCAACGCTGTATCATTGACGAAATCTGCTCAACGGTGCTATTTGTGTGGAGCAACCAGCAAAGATTTTAATGCCATCGACACTGTATTGCAAAGGGAAATCAATGAAACAAATTTGAAGTTCGGATTGTCGACGCTGCATGCGTGGATACGGTGCTTCGAGTATTGCTTACACGTGTCTTACAAACTCGGCATTAAAAAATGGCAAGCTCGAAGTGCCGAAGAAAAAAAATTACCCAGGAACGCAAGAGGGCCATTCAAGAAGGATTCAAGAAGCAATTGGGTCTAAATATCGATCGCCCAAAGCCTGGATACGGCAGCAGCAATGATGGCAACACAGCTCGGCGATTCTTTGAAAATTCGACGGTTTCCGCTGCGATAACGGGGGTCAACGAAGAAGTTATTAAACGCTTGTACGTAATCCTACAAGTTATATCGTGTGGCCTCGAGATAAACTGTGAAAGATTTGAGCAGTATGCTATTGAAACGGCAAGAAAGACCGTTGCATTATACCCTTGGTACTCCATGCCTACTTCGGTGCACAAACTATTAATTCATGGTCCAGTGATAATAACTCATGCTCTATTACCAATCGGCCAATTATCCGAAGATGCTCAGGAAGCTCGAAACAAAGACATCAAACGATATCGAGAAGATTTTGCGCGAAAAAGTTCCAGGGTTAAAACTATGGAAGATGTTTTTCATCGGCTCTTAGTTACTTCTGATCCGTACATTTCAAGTGTCAGAAGACTACCACAGAAGAAGCTGAAGAGTTTGTCGCCGGAAGCTGTAGCGATGTTGATCGCTCCTAAAGTGACTGCTGCAGCAGACGAATTTTGCGCCGAGATTGAAGCCGTGCCGGGAGTTGTAATAGATACAAACTCGGATAATGATTCTGACTCCGACTCCGACTCCGATTACGATTTTGATTAAGAATAAAATTTTCTATTTTTGAAACGTTCCGTATGTATTTTGGAAATAAAAATAATAATTGCGTAGAATACACTGTTCACGTTTATTTTATTATGATGATTTTTTTTAATTTATTAATTTATCTATTTAGCAGGATACTCGGCCATTTTGTTTATAACAATTTGCTGTAAGCTCTTTGTTGCAAGTTATAAACAATAGATATCGGATTGGTAATCAGCGACCTTGAAAACCCGTATATACCAATTTTTGTCAACATCTGGTAACTTTTTAACGTTCATGTCGGCCATATTGGATCGGCCATTTTTTTTACGATAATTTGGCTTGCGGATTCGTAATCAGCGACCTTGAAAACCCGTAAATACCAATTTTTGTCGACATCTGGCAACTTTTTAACATTCATGTCAGCCATATTGGATCGGCCATTTTGTTTACGATAATTTGGCTTTCAGATTCGTAATCAGCGACCTTGAAAACCCCTGTAAGCCAATGTTCATTCCCGTCAAAGGTCATTTGAGGTTTTGGCCAGGTTTTTGGGCTTTTCTCCTACTGTGCGTCGCTCGCTCACGGACACTCGCTACTATGATTGTGTGATGGGCGCGTAAGAGACTAGAGAAGGGGTAACTTTTACGCGCGATCTGGCTGCACTGGTCTGAAATTAGTTGTCTTTATAGCTTGGACATCTGTTAAGAATACCCAGTCATAATATAAACAAATATCGCAACACAACGACCTTTTTTCTAACCTCGAAAATGTCGAAGTTTGTGCCAAATAAACAGCATTTGCGGGAAACATTGCTTTTCTGCTTCCACCTAAAAAAAACAGCAGCTGAAGTACGTCGGTTACTTGAGGAGGCCTACGGCAAACATATACATTCAAGTGAAATGGAGCTTTTAACAAGGTTCAATGACCCTTTTGCAGGTTCTGGATCTTCCTTCAATTTCTAGCAGTTGGATTTCCGATCCAACAATGATGTCCAGGAGGAGATGTCAGGTAAAGCTCGACAATGACGATTCTACCCCAAGATATTTGTCTGGTGCAACATTTATACTGTTAGAATGCAACGGAAAGAGCCATACGCAATCCTTGACTTCTTCTTTTTCACATATACAGTCTTCCATTATTTTTGCAACAAACTGAAGCTGAGAAGTAATGGCGACTCACCGTCGAATATCACTAGTTCAACAAGATCAACCAATTCATTCCACTCATACTCGAATTCCACAGGGGCGACCGCATGCTCGACCTTAGGGTAACACGAAAATAAATAAAACTATTACCACTCGTTCCTGCAGCTATTTTCGGTCGGATCCCGCTTTCGATATCTTGCGAAAGACAAATATTTAACCATCAGCAGAGAATCGCTTGCTAAAAATTTGAACTGTCCAATTTCATGCAGGTTATCACGAGCCACGTATGTAGTCCACCATCTGTATCACTGTATCACCTACGCCTCTACCGCCGTTATCACCGCCAAAATTGCCCATGAGACCGCGGCAGATAACCCAGCGTCAGGGACACTTCCCGGACAAAGCTAGTGACAAGCTGACAATGTGCCAGTCCATACAGTCGATGGGCAAACTGTAATTGTCACCCAACTGCGTTTACAATTTCACCAGCAGTGAAGCCGAGCAATATACCGCTGGATCGTCATGACGATATAAAACTTTGCGAACTGGCACATCAGGACAGTTGGTAATATTTATTTTTTTCCCTTCTGCCCATTATGCGCCAACATAGATCTATGTTTCTGGCACTGATGATCATTTCTATTTGTACGTTCTGAAACTATTCTCGAAATCGAAAAAATTCCGTACCATTTTTTGTCGGTCTTTCATCATGTCAGTGAGTAAAACAACATCCCCTACGAACACATTTCAAAGTGCTGCAAATTAAGCCGTACACTTTTTCGACGGTTTGGTAGATTGATCCCAATTTATGCATTTAATTTTCATCGTATTTATGTGAAATTCCCATGCATCTTTAATCCTGACAAAACGTGGAAATTATTAACGGAATTCGAGTACCCAGCGATTTGACATAAAGATTTGACATAAAGAAAAATTAGTAACAACTATTCTTGACGAATATTCGTTAAAGAAATAATTAATTTCGCTCTGGATGTCTTTGATGATTGTCCTCACGATTTGAGAATCTTTGCGGAATTTTCTCGCTTTTTGGACCTTTTTCATTTCAAAGTTCTAAAAAATTAATAAAATGTGATTTTTTTGTAGAAAGACCCGGTCTTGGGAACCTTAAAAACGGTACGAATTAAGGACCTTAAGCATCTCAAGAACCGTACAAATTAAGGCGTTACCCCCACTTGTAGCGCAAAAAAGGCCTTTTTCATGAATTAAAAAAAAAACTACAAAACTTTTTTAATCGATCAATATACCATCTTAAAGAACACATCTTGAAGAACTTTCAGTAATTTTTTTATTGAAAAATATTACGTTGTTTAGTGGCAAATGGCCGTCAATGAAATAATGTTTTTATATACACGGTTTGCGGTGACCAACATTGCGGCGAAGTGGATCATCTGAAAAAAAATGCGGATGGATTTAGTCAAATGTAAGTATAAATTAGTCTTTAATCGAAGGATTTTAAAAAATATTCATTTTGCACAAAATGGCGGACAGTCAAAGTTAATGGTTCGATTTTAACGAAAAAAAACGGCCGTTTTTTGGCTATAAAACGGCCATTTTTTTCGAAAAAAAAAATCGAACGATTAATGACTACATTTTTATGTATTAAATAAGCCTGCAAAATTTCAAGAAGATCGGTTCATTAGTGTTCGAGTAATCTTGGTCACCGACTTCAGAAATGCCATTTTGAGAAAAACGCGTTTAAAGTTTCAATTTCAGTTTACACGAAGAAAATATTTTTTTTGTAAACTTACATAGAGTCATCTATTCCGGGCCCATACAGAAGTATGGGCCCGGATACTTATACTTCAAAAAAATTCAATAAAATAAATCGATTTTTTCAAAATCGCAAGTGGGGGTAACCCCTTAAAGGCAGAGGAAAAAAACCATTATTTTCGTCTGATTATGAACCCGAGTTTCCAAAGTATAAGAATTTGCTATTGAGTAAAAATAAAAAATAAAGATAAATATTACTTGCATCGTTGGAATGCTAAAGAAATTAATTTTTGTTGAATTCCTCAGGTTTGGGTTTGTTTCGGTGAATTTGGCATAGAAAAAAGTGAAAAACAAAAAAAAATATCCTTAGCATCGTTGGAAGGCAATGGAGATTATTTTGCACCGAATCGCTCAAGTTTGGGTTTGTTTGGGTGAGTTTTGTCTGAAGAAGTAATTAAAAATTAAAAGCAATATTATTTGCATCGTTGGAATGTAATGAAAATTGATTTCCGTCGAATTGCTCAAGTTTATTTAGCTAAATTCAGTATTGAAAAAAAATCATCTGCAATCTTGGAGTGCAATGAAAAACAAGTTTCCTTCAATTTCTTGTAAAAAAAATAATCAAAAAGAATATCAATTGCATAATTGGAATGCAACGAAGATCATTTTTTGATGAATTTTCCTCGTTTGATCGGGCGAACTTGCCATTGACTAAATAAAAACGAAAAGGTACTCGTTCGCAAAATGAGTTTTTACTTTCGCACCAAAAAGTATTATCTTTTTTTTCTGTAGTTGTTCTTCCGCATTCAAGGTAATACTGTTTTCAAGCACCCTCATTTCACCTACAATCTAAATTAGCTAAAAAATATTTCGGATAATAATAAGAATAAATAAATAGCGCGAAGAGTTTTTTTATCCATCCTAGCAATGATGCAAACTTCAATACCATTAGAAAGCAGGAAAGTACCTTGTGGGAACGCGATATCCGGTACTGGCAGTGCGACCAGCCAAGAACTGGAAGTTTTTTGTGTCAATTTTGTCTTCGATCGAGTCCTCCATTATGTCCCTCGCCACCGGTGTCCATCGGCTCATTTGATAAGTCTGCTTGGTGATCCGCTCCTTGCACGTTACCGTGCAACCCTTTTTGCGGGATTCCTGTTCAATTTAGTAGACGAGGAAAAACGTGTACTCTGAGAGACGATGGAAGTTATCATCCGTTGAAGGAACATTCTACTTTCTCGGGTTGAAAGAATCGATTTTTTCTCTAATACAAAAGTATCAACGAAAAACTCGTATAGATAAGGTAAGAGACGTGGGTGATTATTTTTTTGCGTTAGAAAACAAGTTCAAACGTTCAAAGTTTTTTCTTTTAAATATTCGGTCCTAAATCCGATAGGTTTTGAGACACAACAACTCAATCGAGGATGATTCTCCGAGTTCTAGTCGAAAAAATTGTTAAAATAATTAATTTAATTAAATCAGATTAAAGAAAAGGCTTGCAATGACAAAGGCGGATTCGAAAAAAGATGAATTTCAAAATAGCAAAGTAAAATTGACCACACTATATCTTCCCTTGATCCCGCCGCGTTTCGACACCGTCATCGAACTGGACGTGGAGACTAGAGTAAAGGAGTGGACACAGGATAGGAGAATACGTAGCACCAGCGTACTGGAAATCTGTTCTTTCAATAGTTCTGTGTTCTGCCACTAGCGTCGCAAAGATCGGCAACATCCACCAATAGCAGTATATTATCCATGGAGCCTAGATACCAGGAGGTTCAGCGGCAATGCAAAGGCGCTGAAAAAAGCGTCCCCGAAAATGTCCCGAAGTGATGTCGCTGGGGTTCAGCGGCACCTACATATATAGTAATATATTGGTCAACGAGGTGAAAGTGATCGGATGAGTTTCTAACCTCGCGACAGACCGATCGTGACATCAAACGTCGAAATATCCGCCGATTCATAATTTCCTCATGACGGTTCGGAAAAAAAACGCAAAAGCGAGAAAAGATCTCAAACTCAAACTCAAAATGGCGGCGATACAGCCCATCTAGAAAAACGTGTTTTTTTTTTCATATAGCTTCACGGGAGAACGGTTTTCTCGTAAAATATAAGACCTGAAACAAAACCCAAAAAAATGATAATTTATATACCAGGTGTGTAAGTATGAAACCGGAATTTTTGTACAGAAAAAACAAGTTTATTGTAATGATATGATACAAAGTAACTTATTCAAAGTATTGTCCGTCGCTATCTATATATTTTTCCCATCTTTCTGGCAATTTGTGGATTCCGCGCCAAAAGAACTGTTGCTCTTTTGAGGCAAACCAGTCATCGAGCCATTTTCGTACATCTTCGTAAGAAGTAAAGCGCTGCTCAGCAAGTGCGTGTCCCATCGATGCAAACAAGTAGTAATCGGATGGGGCAAGGTCCGGTGAGTAAGGCGCGTGCTGAAGAATCTCCCAACGGAACGACTCTATCGTTTCCTGGACCTGTTTTGCTTTGTGTGCTGGTGCATTGTCATGCAGCAAAATCACCTTGTGTTGTCTTTGTTGGTATTCTGGTCGTTTTTCACGCAAAACTCGATCCAAATCGGTCATTTGTTGTCGGTAGCGTTGAGTATTGACAGTTTCCCCAGGTTTCAGCAGCTCGTAGTAGATTACGCCCTTCTGATCCCACCAAACACACAGCATTGTCTTTCGTCCGTAGCGGTTTGGTCTTGCCGTCGATGTTGATGGTTCACCCGGAGTAACCCATGACTTTTTGCGCTTAGGATTCTCGAAATATATCCACTTTTCATCGCCAGTCACAATTCGATGGAGAAATGACTTTCTTTTGAACCTGGCGAGCAGCATTTCGCATGATGTTTTGCGGTTTTCCTGCTGTCTTTCGTTGAGTTCATGTGGAACCCATTTCCCCACCTTTTGTATCTTTCCCATGGCTTTCAACCGAAGGGAGATGGCTTCTCGGGTCACCTTTAACTGATCCGCCAGTTGTTGTTGTGTTTGAGCGTCGTCTTCGTCCAACAAGGCTTGCAGGTCAGCGTCTTCAAACTTTTTCGGTGGTCTTCCACGTTCTTCGCTCCTCATGTCAAAATCGCCACTTTTGAACCGTTTGAACCACTCGAAACACTGTGTTTTACCGAGAGCATGCTCACCAAACACCTCCACAAGCATTCGATGCGATTCGGCTGCGGTTTTCTTCAGATGAAAACAGAAACGTAGTGCTGTCCGCAAATCGTAATTTGTTGGCACAAAACTCGACATGTTTATCTCTAATAAACTAATGCTACTGAATGAAACTCGTGTTATTGTGAGTTGGAAATCTTTGTCGGATATCAATACAATAACAAGACACCGCTGACGTGATGTGTCGGTAACTGCATCGACATCTAGCGCCACCTATGGGCAAATTCCGGTTTCATACTTACACACCTGGTATTATTAGCTATGAGACTACCTAGAAATTTGCTTTCAAATTTTGCAAAAATAGCGCACTTTGAAGGAAATAAATCGATTTTTTGACAAAAAAGCAGTAAATTGTTTATAAAAAGAAGTTTACATTTAATCAAAAAACGGCTACGTACTCCCATAAAGAATATGATTGTGAAGCTGCTATAAAAATTTCAAATCGATGCATGCAAAGGTGGTCGAGTAATCCGTCTTCCGAGATCGAAAAAAGTGGTTTCGAGAAAAACGCGTTTAAAGTTGTACGAGCAACTCAGCGCGCGTTCCAAGGCGCTGCGGCCAAATCGATAATTGAACCTTTAAATAAAAAAAATTGCTACAGGACCAATTGCATATTGTTTTTATGACACCAAAGTATTTTTAGGAAAGAAAACGTCTTGTCAAAATCCTTGAGTGGTGTTATCCATTAACACTAATGAGGGTTAGGCACATCATCTGTGATCTGTCTTAGATCGCACCCATGTTTAGCGTATATCTACATACATATAGGTGCCGGAGCACCCCAGCGCCATCATTTCTTGTTCTCGTTTTGGGGACGAGTTGAAAGGCCTCGCTGAACCTCCTGGTATCTAGGCTCCATGATATTATCGTTCAGCGCTTGCGCAGCACGAAGCTCTTTCCTATTTCCATCATGGCCTCCTGTCATAATCGTAATTTATAAAGTGTCAAAAATCTCTTTAGACTTGGTGCATTTCGGATTGACGTTGAGTTCTGGGACACCCTGTATATAGAAATAAGTAAGGATTTATTGAACAAAGTAAAACTTAGAATTTGGAAAAAAAAAGAAAAAAATTAATTCAAGATGCTCTTGAAATATGCGGCACACGTCCGTTTGCGGCAATATATTGACGCATGTTTTTTTGACATTTTTTTCTTTTTCTTTCATTTTTTCCCTAAAATATCACACGTATCTAGTAATCTCGTAACTTGTATAATAGTTTCTTTTAATTTCTGTTTTTCTAGGATTTCAAGGACCTGCGCCGTGCCAGGATGCGACAGTGGCAGGTCGAAAAATTATTCGAGGCGAAAGGTGTTGGGGCTGCGACCAATCTCCGTATTTTCAGTGCCTAAGGTACAAAAAAGTTAATTTGAGAGCACTATTTAACTATAACTATTTGAATTTACATTATTTTTCAGTTGGAATAATACATTTCTTTGCATTTGCATTCTTTTCCATTTAGAATGACGAACGGCTGAAGGAATGGAGAAATGCTTTGAAATGTAACATCACAAAAACTCAATTTATTTGTAAATTGCATTTCGCCGAACAGCATATAAAGAAGAGCGACACGTTCAAATTACGTGACGGGACTACCACACGGAGAAATCGGGAGCCTCGAAGTTTAGAATTAATACTATGCTTCTAAAAAAAATATCATTAAATATCAAAAAGTATTGAATGGAAGATAAAAATTGTAATTATGGTATAGTAATAATGAAGAAATTTAAATTTCAACCTACGATTTGGCACGAAAACTGATACAAATAATACACTCTATTCAGCATATTGTGATTTTTTGTAATATTCAAAATATATTTTGCGCACGTGAATGGAACAATTAGTTTCCATTATTCTACAAAAGTACGGTATAAAGAGTCACATTTTACTAATAACTTCGTAATATTTTTCGCTATACGCCGAACATTTATGCTCCGCGTATAGTGAAATCCATATGAAAAGATATCTCGCGCCTATGCGAGAATAGTTTCAAATGTAATATGCACGCATTATTTTTACTATACGGTGTGAGAATCATTTTTACACTTCTATAACAACAAGTCTTAGAATTCCGAACTGGCAGTAAACTACTATACTTTTCTAGCACTGAATATTAGAATTCTGGCAACCAGTGTTAGAATTTGAGACCGTATTTTTCTCTGTGCAGCTGCATACCCCGTGATCATTGGGCTCTGGAAAAGGACGCTGTACCCGTGATACATGATGAACGTGCAGAGCATTGTGAGGTAAGTACCTGACATTTTTTTATCCCCATCAAGCCCTTAGAAGCCCAAGATCGTCTTTGACGTCATTTATTAGATTTTTATTGCAGACCGCGCAATTCATTTTCTCTATTTTCGTTAGGCTGATGGTATTTTTATAATTATTCATTGTCCTGAATTTCTTTTTGATGTGTTTATTTTTAACCTTCAATGTTGCCTTTCTGGAACTCAACATCTGTGAAGATTTTTTGTCGCATTTTCTTTGTATTCTTTGATTTTTCTGGCTTCCCGTTCTATTATTTTCATTAATCAAATGTTTTTTGATCGCCTCTGTTTTTCTGTTGAAATTTTTTTTTCTTCGATTTCGATTTTCCTTTTTCTTTGTACTCTAATAGACCAAAAAGATAAAAAATATTATCACTACTTGGAACATCCGTACAAATGTGTTATTTCAGAACAACAACATTTCCGTGCCGAATAATCAGCCGGAAAACGTTGTAATTGACAACGTTTCCGAAGAAATACTCACGATGGAATGTGAGAACATTGAGAAAGTAATGCCTCATGGTGACGATTTTCAACTGCACGAAAATGTTGCAGTAGACACTTCACATTTCTTCATTCTCGATTTGAAGCGGGAATTAAGCTCGGCACTGCTACCAGAATCCTGGGCTTGGAGTTAGCAAGGTTCAGAGATATTCTTCACAAACTTCGATCAGTTGGACTTTTCGGTTCGATTGCATCTCGTCGTCAAAGAAGATCTCTCTATAAGTGTAATTACGCCACTGCATTCACAGACTCGACCTTAGATTTCATGTCCAATCATTGCATTTTTTTATAATTTAATTCCATTTTTACAGATTCAAACTATTTCCGACAAGTTGATCGATCTCGATGATAGCATTAAGTCAATGGCCGATATAATCGATAACATGCGTATCACGAGGAAGTTCACTGTATGCAAGGGAACGGACATCGAGAACGAAAGGTATTGTTATATTTTGCTGGACACATCGTTTGCATTCTCATCAGAAATACATAGAAAAATCTTATGCTAAGGCGCGCACCTTATTTTACGGGTATTCTCGATGACATCGAAGAATATGCACGTACATCTGGCCGTTTCCATTGCATGCGTTGTCGGCACCTTCGCAAAATGCTACTGCGAAAACGAACTATTGTTCATGTCCCGTAACAATTGGCCGCAACAAAAAAGTCCGCGCAGTTAGAGTGACGAAAGTTTCTTCGTTTGCGACAGAAGGTAGGACAATCGTCATTACATCTTTATATAAGGAAAAAGAAAGAAATTATGTATACAGATGACTGAAGTAATGTTATTTCAATGTATTTACAGATTGCAACCATGAATGAGAATGTAGCTCGACTACAAGCAAAGTTTGCGGCAGTAGCGGCCAGTGTTTTGGAAAACGCTATTGCTGATCTTCCAGATGCGCAGCAAGAACTCATCATGTCGTGTTTCGGGGCCTCGAAAGTGAAGTGTCGAAATAAACGTAGATACGCAATTAAGTGGATCTACGAATGTTTGCTGATGAGGATAAAAAACTCGTCCTTATATGAACACATCAGGGATCGAGGAATTTTACCACTGCCTTGTCGCCAAACATTGAGCCGCTACATCCAGAAAATCAGCTCTTCAACGTACGGATTTCAGGAGTCGATCTTTCAATGCCTGCGGATTAAAGGCTCACGGATGGGCAAATCTTCTAAAAGAGGTATTGTCAATACAAATAACAAAAAATGATTGTTTGCCCGTACATTGTTTTAATTTTACTTAATTCTTCTTTCATTAATTGACCAAACATCTTTAACATTTACATCGAATTTTTTCATCCTCAACTATGCATTTCCGATTGCAGTATCTGCAAAAAATAATGAACATTATAATACAATAACGAATGTAAACATAATCTTAAAAGTGAGATAACAAAGTGGAACAAAAAATGATAAAAATAACGTTCATATTACATCCCGCATACTTACTTGCGGGATACTTACCTTTTCCCATGAACAGCGGCTCATACTAACTTGGTTTCTCTGAAAATTTTGCGGTCTGATTCCACTTATCCGGGTTGTGTCTTATTTGTATTTCAACTTTCAGTACCCTTGTATGATGCAATACGCTCGCGCTGAGATTTCTTTCCTGTCATTACTTCCTTTTCCACTCTATTTGAACTCGCACTCTCGATTGTATTGTTACTGAACTGGTTTTTGTGGTTATAACAAACATATTGCATACATTATTGAACATGGGCTGATTAACATTTAGGTGTTCTCCTAATGGACGAAATGAAATTGAGCGAGGCGATTTCATTTAACCGACAAATACCGAAGTTTGGAGGTTTCGTCGATCTAGGAAAATATACTCCACAAGACAAAAAAGGAACAAGAGCAGACCACGCGCTCGTCTTTATGTTCCAACCGTTCAAAGGGAAATGGGTACAAGTCTTGGGCTGTTTCCTCAGCAAAGATTCCGTCTCCAGTACGGTTCTGCATAAGTTGATTGTGGAGTGCGTTGTTCTGCTAAGTAATTCAGGATTCCATGTTGATGCCGTAACTACCGACGGAGCTCAATGGAACCGGGGCCTTTGGAGTATTTTCGGCATCGATGAAAACAACTTGAGTTGTTTACATCCTTGCGATGAAAAGAAAAGATTGTGGATGATCTCGGATTTCCCACATTTGATCAAATGCCTCCGGACCGGTCTCATGAATCGTCGTTCCTTCAAGGTAAACAAGTTAAATTCAGATGTTCACCGTATTATTCATTTCAATAACTTGTTTGATCCCCTTGGCCTGATGATTGACATTTTTGCTGTTTTCAGACACCGGACGGAACCGTGAAAAAGGAGCATTGGGAAGCGCTACTGCGGTGCGAAAAATTTTCTAAGCCCAATTTAAAAGTGGCATACAAATTGTCGCCTGCACATCTGAATCCTGTGGGATATCAAAAAATGAATGTGCCACTAGCTTTCGAGGTAGGCTACATTACTCCGCATTTTTCAAAGCGTACATCTTTAAATTGAAGCAAAATATCCGTTTATTAAATTGTTCCAGTTGTTCTCGCTACAAATCCGTGCCGCCATGGAAATCCATGAGAAGACTTATCCGCAATTGAGAGACTCAAAACCGACGCGAGTTTTTTGCGAACGCGTAGATGATGTGATCACAGCGATGATGTCGCGCACTCCTGAAACTGCACTTTGTCCATCCGAATTTTGTTCGCAAAAAAAGATACGCCATTTGAAGAGCATCATCGCTATGTCTGAAATATATAATTCGAAAATTGTACAATAATTTCCTTCCGGCAGTATTTGAAGGTAGTTTTACATACGCTTTGCCGAACTTAATGGTTCCTTGACGATCATTTCATGTATTGAAGAATGGTCGTAATTGATCAAATCGATTTCGCTGTATTCACGTGTTCGAACATTCAATGTAAAAGTACATACTGCGTTGTCGGTATGGAATCTAAGGAAGTGCAGAAATATATCGAAGTGCCAATGTTTTCGAACATCGTGTCCAGAACCTGATACTTCATCACAACTGTTATTGTCGCAGTATTACGGGGCTCGAATTCGTTTTGCGTCTGCTTAAAGCGGTTTCTTTGAAGCAATGATCTTTTCAGATAACAAAATTTATTTCCCATTACTTGCGACGCGATAAATTTTTGCGAAAAATCCTTTTTCATTAGTGGCACAGTATTATTAATACCGAGTAACATTTAACTATTTTCAGCTTTTAGCAAGTTCACCTATCAACCCCAAGGATAATTAGGATGATCAACGTTGGATTTATCATCATCGCAATTTGTCCAGTTGCAGAGGAGTACTTCAATAAACTGTCGTTCGGATAAACTTTTTTTCCAGGATCACTGCTCACTTCAGTGAATCTTTCAGGCTGGTAATAATTTCTTGATAGGGTCGGTGTGGAATACTTCAACTTGTCATTATACTCATGATCGTGGTTACTTGGTGCCTTCATTTCATTCTTTCTCTTGCATAATATCTGTTTACTCTGTGATCTTGATTGAAGTTATTCTACGTGGTGGTTGTGATTTTGTATGTGCTTGTGTGGGCCTAACATCGATTTTTATTTTATAGTGTGTCTTGTTTATCCTTTTGCAAAATTTTATTAATTTTTTTCATGCATCTGTTTTCATTGATCTCCCATTTTTATTTCCAAAACACACACCTCATGATATTATTGTAATCCTTTTTTCAACTTTAATAATAATCATCTTCCCATTCATTCCTACGATAAAAACTAGGCCATTTCAAGATTCCTCGCGTACTTGAACGAATGGGGGTCTTCAGTAACACCGAAAGAATTACCCATATCGTTCAGTACTCTAAAACGCTTGAAAGTGACTCTAGGAGGAACCCTCCAAATCCTGGATGCCTTGCGATCGGAGTCTAATTTTGAGTTTGTCATGACAGCACGTTTAAACCGAGATGCTTTGGAAGTAGGTTACACGTTTTATTGATTTATTTATCAATTCCTCATGCTTAATTTGAACCCAGTATTTCATTACTGCAATTTAAATATCACGGATGCACTTGTTGCTATTGTTACGGATATTGTTCTCTGTTCAACATCATCCAAGTAGCAACGACCATCCCGACCCTCAGTTCTTCGCTCAACTCTTCCGATTGTTGTGCTGTTACTCTTTAGTCAAGCCTCCAAAAGGAAGCAATGTCGAAGGATCTGAGCTGCTGGAAACGTTAATGCAGACTACAGATTCGTTGGCTACTGCATCGACACCCCGCACTAAGTGGCTGCAATCCATTGACAACATGCTCGAACAAATTCATGCCAAGGAAGTCCCTACGCAAAGTCACGAGCAGGATCACAATTACGAGGCCACACTGTCAATGGATTTCAGTACGTGGAAAGACAGCACGCACGACCACACTTACGACGTCGCCCGTACCAGTCCAGAGGTGCAATGCTACATCGCTGGTTTCGTTGTCCGATCAATGATGAAGAAGTTGAAGTGCCAAGACTGCCTCTCGTCCTTGAAGTCTAGTGATGAAGGCATCAGTGATCCTACCCACGCAGCAATCGATCTCTTGGAAAAGTTTGGAGGGTTGATTCGGCCCAGTGAGCCTTTGTTCCGGGTAACTAAGTGCCTGGAATTAGCTGTATTGGACGTTACCGCCAAATTCAGTGTACGAGTCGATACGATCCAAACCATTCTCCAGAGAGTTTCGTCAATTAACATCCTACCCATGCTTGGTTGTGCCGATCATTACATGAGTTGCACCCAGAAGATTGTTGATTTCTACATAACTATGAGGGCTTTCTTTTTGACCTACTCTTATAACGCCAATCAAAACGAGAGTCGTATCAAAACGAAACGGCTATGCAAAAACGCCAAGTTATAGATGTTGCAATATTGGAAGGTAAACCGATTTCTTCTGCATCAGATTAACTGATTTGGTAGTTGAGAGTTGTACTTGTCATTATTTTTTAAATTTGTCTGGCACTGATAATATTGTGAGATAAAATTGTGGAAATAATTACACAATAAAGACTTTGTAATTTCTCTGTTCCCAGGTTATTAGCATTTATGTGTGTGCACCTCCTAGTTAAGATTTATATTGTCGCGTAAATAAAATATCGAGTTTCGGACAAAGCTGGGCAGAAAAAAGTTAATCCGTTAATCGTTAATTAACGAAGTTAACTTTTTGGTTAACGATTTAACTTTTAAGTTAACTTCAAAAATCATTAACGGACTTCTTAACTTCCGTTAAATGGAACTTCCGTTAACTAGTCCGTTACATTGGTTGCCGACGTGATTTTGTTTGAATTGCGCGCCACGTCGGCCACGCCACGCTCGTTCTCGTACGACGGGAGACGAGTATTATGTCCGGGTTGAGCGTGAGTGCGAGAGAGAGGTCCGCTTCGATGTCTCTCTCGCACTCACGTGAACGCGGACCTAACCCAACTCGATGCATGGCCGTATGGCACCGTACCGTGTCGCGGTGTCGCTGTAGAGTTGTGGAGTGTTAGTGTTGTGGAGTGTTCGTTGTTACTAGTTGTTAGTATATTTACTTTCACGTACATTACCGTGTTGCGACTTTGTCAGAGTGTGGATTGTGGTATTGTGGAATATCCGTATCTTATCATTTCGATTTTATTGTACGATTGATTAATCTGATCAGACCGGCGGTATTGTTTTTCAAGTGTTGCGGATTCGATTGGTGATGGATATTAATTTTATAACCTAACTTTTTACAACGAGCAAAAAAGTATTTTTTTTTCGTGTTGGTGATATTTATCACGAGATTACATCATGAACACTGAAGATTGTCACGATCCAGAATGTATTGAATCTGTTGATGAGAATGAGAGCAACAACGGCAGGGTTAAATCTGCTGGTTCTCAATCTCAACATGAACAGATTCAAGATGAAAATCCTTGGCCACATTTGAACGATTATATTTTATTAAAATCTAAATTGGGAGAAAAGTTGATGTATCAATGTAAACTGTGTTTGCCGAAGCTTTCTACAATCAAGGCTCACGCTTCTAGCCTTAATAATTTGAAACAACACATGAAGAGGATGCATGCATCAAAATATGGACAGTTAGAAGAAAAAGTAAAAGCCGGGTCAACGCGAGGCAAAAAGAAAAACTATTCAATGCCTTGTTCAAGCCTTGATCTTGATAGCAGCAGCAGCGGTAATTTGTTTTCACCTCCGTCTACGAAAAGGTTACGGCAACAAAGCATTGGCGAATCTTTTGGCATTGTCGCTACTGGCAGCGGCGTATCTCAAACTAGTGTGGACCGATGTATCGTAAACTTTTTTGTAGCAAACATGATTCCACTACATGTTGTAGAATCCGTCACGTTTGTGAAACTCATTAAAATGTTGAACCCCAGTAAGAGTTCAATTTCCAGAAGGACATTGGGGAGGCGTATCGTTGATTCGCATGCTGAGTTGAAACAGCATTTGATTGAGTAAGTATCTTTTATGAAGAACAAACAAATTTTTTTTTATTATTTTCTTCTGCGAAATTAAATTGTTTTTTTTTTTTTAATTTCAGCATACTCGGCAAAATCGATTGGTTGGCTACAACAGCAGACTGCTGGTCTGCTCATCGGAAAAGTTACTTGGGAATGACTGTCCACTGGATAGATCCTGTTACCAGAGCAAGAATGCATGCCGTGTTAGCTTGCATGAGAATAAAAGGTGTTCATTCATATGATGTACTTGCACAGATGATGATTAACATTCATTGTGAGTTCCACATCGAGAAAAAAGTAACTAGGTAAGTAAGTTGGTAGAAATCGTTTAATTAATTGATATCTACAAAAACATTTTGAATTATTTTATGACTGAATGTCTTGTAAATCTCAACATATAATTTTTCATTTTTAGAACGATAACTGACAACGGCAGCAACTTTGTGAAGGCCTTCGTACAATTTGGTACGGAAGCTGATATATTGCCAGATATGCCATCAACATCACATAATGTAGGCTCCGACACTGATGATGCTGTTACTGGCCTTTTATCTGACTCTTCCGTGGAACAAGAGTTTGAATATATTTCGTTGGAAAATGTGCTTGCTGCATCTGATGGCAGTAATACCAATGTGGAAAGCCTCGATTTACCCATTCACATGAGATGTGCTGCTCACACATTCAACTTAGTAGCGACCAAAGATGCTGATACTGCTCTACAAATATCTATTTTCAAAACTCCATACCGTGCTGCTATGGCAAAAGCTCGCGCCACTTGGAATCTACAATCTCGCAGTACAGTGGCAAGTGACAATATCGAGTCTGAATTGGGGAGCAAACTGGTTATACCGAATACCACAAGATGGAACTCCACTTATGACGCTGTTGTGGTCCTCAACGCAATTTTGGAAACAAAAAGGCCTGCTCTTCGTAGAGTTATGACTCAAATCAACTTAAAACCTTTCAACGATCAAGATGTGGCCATAATGAAGGAATATGTGAAGGTTAATGGCGTTAATACTTAATACATATAATCTATTATAATTCTAAGTACGAAGTACTTTGTACCCAATATAACAGTGTATTTTTACTGAGTCAATTATTTACCTAAATATATAATTTTATTTATAATCTTGCAGGTCATGTCACCAGTGGCTAGAGCGCTCGATTTAAGGGGGGATTGTCTTTTTTTTCGCAAAATTTACCGCTTTTTGGGAATTTTTTTGTGAACCAAGTATACAACGGAAAACTTGTGAAACTTGGCATATAGTTTTATTGATCTGTTTACTGCATACAAAAAAATTTTTAAACAATTTCATCAAAAAATCCGCCTCCCACCCCCCTCGACGCGCGATGGTCCTTTTTTGATGGTGTGCACGATTACAGCCTTCACGTTCATCCTGCAACAAAAACCCAAAAAGCATTTTACTTGAGACACATATAGCTATCGTTCGATGAAGGGGAAAAAAAATTGACGATTTGGTGACGTTTTGAACTTGAAGTATCGATTTTTCGAAAAAAATTGATCGATTTTTTGTTATAAATAAAAAACTATTAAACGTATTGCTTTTTTGCTTCATCAAACGATAAAAGGATGTCAGCTGAGCATTCTGTCCAAATTTGAAGGCAATCGGTTGAATAGTTTTTGAGAAATCGTTCACACCATCAAAAAAGGACCATCGCGCGTCGAAGGGGGTGGGAGGCGGATTTTTTTATGAAATTGTTTAAAAATTTTTTTGTATGTAGTAAACAGATCAATAAAACTATATGCCAAGTTTCACAAGTTTTCCGTTGTATACTTTCTTCACAAAAAAATTCCCAAAAAGCGGTAAATTTTGCGAAAAAAAGACAATCCCCCTTAATTCAAGGCGAAGCTCAAGCATAACTTGGGACTCTACTGCCAACGATTGCAACAACGGTGTTCAAACTGCACGATAATAAACCGCTGGTGCATTGTTGTACCCCTTTAGTCAATGCATTATTGTCTGGGATTGAAAAAAGATTCGAACGATTAATGGAGGATGAAGAATGCCAACTGGCTGCAGCCTTTCACCCAAAGTTTCGACTGCTGTTGCTGCAAAAATATGATAGCAGCAAGGTGTCAAA